>JAIPRL010013763.1:0-10183 GCA_025469235.1 Pemphigus obesinymphae
GGGGGGTTCGTAGGCGGATAGAGTAGGCTTGGGGCCGTTGTATTTTCATTTGGCCTGAGTACATTTTTAGAAGTTCGGCGCCACTGTAGTGTAGAGTCTCAAAATGTTAATATTAAATTAGTTAGTTATAGGGATAGTGCCATAACAGCTGAACTAATTTGGGTTATGAAATGTATGAAATCTAACTATTCTTTTAACTCTTGCGATGACATTGAAGAAACTTTTAGAAGTATGTTTCCTTCAGTTGGTGCTATCTTTCAGAAACTTTTTCTTTTAAAGCTACAAAAGCCACTTACCTTTTAACTGAAGTTTTAGCTCCATATTTTAGACAACAACTCTTCCAAGACTTAAATAACAACTATTACACTCTGAAGTTTGATAAAACTACAAACAATGCAGGAAGGAAAGAACTTTAAATAGCTATTCGTTAATGGTCTGATTCTCAGTCTAGAGTTATAACACAACATCTTCAAACTTATTTCATTGGAAAGACTACAGCAAAAGATTTGCTTTCAAAATTATATATAGCAATTGATGATGCTCAACTTTCTCGTAATAGAATGTTAATGCTTGGTAGTGATGGACCATCGGTTAATAAATTAGTTTTTAAAATGATTAACTAAGATTTCATTAGCTCTGGCCACAAACCATTAATTGATTTGGGCACATGTAACATACACCTTCTTCATAATGCATACTTGAAAGGACTAGGAATGTTTGGAGAAAACATTTCAGACTTTTTGACTTTGGTTCATTCTTTTTTTGACAAATGGACAGCAAGGGAGGACGATTTTGTAAAAGTTTTAGAAGAAAGAAAAATGCCTGTACTTAGATTTCTTAGTCACGTTTCTTCTAGATGGCTTACTCTTGAAATTGCTGCTGAAAGAGCTTGTACACTTTTAAAACCACTTATTTATTATATAAATAAATTTATTCCTCAACATAGGCCATTGCTATTAAGAAGCCGCAACATCGACCTAAAAGCCTGACAAAAGTGTGGGACTTTGGAAAGTCGGATTTCAATTCTGAAAACTGTTTTGAATTCATCAATTTGTCTACTAGGGATCGATCGAGGCATTTTTTTTTTTTGGCAAGGTTTTTTGTCATTACATTTTTGCATTTTTTAAACAATGATTATGTTTTAGTCTTTAATAATAAAGAAAAATGCCTCGATCGGTCTCTAGAAGACAAACTGAGAAATTCAAATCTGTTTTCGGAATTGAAATCCGATTTTCCAAAGTTCCACAGTTTTGTCAGGCTTTTAGGCGTAAATAATAATAAAACTAAAAAAAAAAGTACTGCCGTCAAGAAGGGCTACGTATCACGGTGGATATTACTACCATCATAATATAGGTACAAATAATAATAATATGTTTGTAATGTTTCAAATACCAGTTTCGCCGGCCGGCCGGTCGCAAAATGCGTAGGTACCTATATATCTATTTATATATTTTATTTTTACGAAGATATGGGCCGATATTATACTATTTCGAATTTATTGACTTTTGTTGAATATTTTCTCACATACCTATAATAATACTAGTCAATTTATTTTTCCACTTATGTTTATTGTTTATACTTTCTAGCAAAAAAAAATTAGAACCAAATTATAAAAAAGGTCGAAAGCTGAATTAACCAATGAACATACTAAATATCATAACACTTTTCCATTGTACTTAGTCCACTGGTCATCACCCCTCTAAAAGAGGTGTAAGTACAACACACCTCTATTGCTGTTTTTGATTAGTTTGACTCGTTAATTGATGAAGTTACGATGAAGTTAAAATGTACTGAATTAAAATTAAAGCCAGTCTAATTTACCATATGATTAGTTTATTTTCTATGTTTAGATTTTTGCAGGCTAGTAAATACAATATTTTTAAAAAAAAATAAAAATTTTTTGGCAAAAACCATTGTACCCTCGCCAAAATGACTTATTACTTATTAGTTATTATAAAAATTAAATAACTAATTATTTTACATTTAATTGCGTTTAATTTACGTATATTTAGTGTATAGGTAGTTTAAAATTTTAATTGAGCACTAAAAATCTAATTTTACTTGTTATTTTATCAAAAAATTGAAAAATAACCTCCTTTGAGTATCTTCCTGATTACGACAATAATAATAATGTGGGTGATTGTACTCTTTCTAATTTATGTATTTTACAAGGTATTTTACTATTACCAATTACCAAATACTAAAATTTTCGCGTGGGCGGAATCTCAAAATTCCTTCGGAATTAATTTCCCCCAACTAAAATTGCGTGATTCCACACCCGAGAGTTGACGTCCCCCCCCCCGGGACTTATAATACTCAAACGTGAATAACTCCGGAACGGTGGGTGCTAGAAGACCAGCGTTTAGGGATTCGGGCTTTGGAATACGTCACGACCAAGTCCCCTTATAGTTATAGGGCAAAATACGCCCAATAGGGCAAATAGGGCCTAGGGCGTCTGCTAAAAGTCGCGTGGAGGGATCTCCTGATACCTCCGGATTTGGGAGACCCCCCACAAGGCTTGGCCGACAAGGGCGAATTGTAGTAGCAAAGGGGGCTTCGGCGGTGGCCACCCCCTTGCAATGAGCTCCCCTCTGGGGTCCTCGAGCCCTAGGACAGGCACTTTGGCCAAGGCGATGGACGTCAGCAGGGGAAAAATGAGATCTGGCAATGATCTAGCGAAGCTAGAAAAGACAGTAGCCTCGATACAGGATGAGGCGGCAAAGCAGTTAGAAAAGCTAAAGATCCTGATGGGCAAAGTAAAAACTGCCAGCGTGAGTGAGGTAGTAGATAAGTTGGACAATCTATTCTTAATGCTTAAGAAGAATAGCGACGAGATGTATGCAGAATGGAGGCTCAGGCTTGTAGCCGAAATGGCAAGAGCGGATCTACACAAATCAGACCGAAGCGCTGCCGAGCAGGTTTCTGCTTCCGAAGGGAAGATTATGAATGCCATTGCCGCTATAAGCAGTAAACTTGACACGCAAGTTGTGACATCTAAACTCGTAGAATCTGGTGGCGCGAGCCAATAACCCGGTATCTCGACCGAATGGACGAATGTGGTCAGGAAAAGAGGACCCGTAGTTCGAGAAACTTAGAAGAAGAACCCGGTGGGAACAATGCGCAAGATAAGCTAAACAGGAGGGCCAGAACACTCCCATTAGCGGTCGTCGTCAGGAAAGGGGACGATTCTTACCAGGAGCTACTGAAAAGCTTAAGGGCAAACGTCGACCCAGCCGCGACTGAAGATAAAATCTCTAAGCTGAGAGAGACCAGAAACGGTGGATTGCTAGTCGAGATCAACGGAGGCGGTTAGGGCTGCCATCGAGAAGTCTCTGGGTCCGGGCGCGTCGGCAAGAACCCTCGAGCAGCGTAACTTGGTGGAGCTGATGAATCTAGACGGCGTTACTACTGGTGAAGACATCGCTGAAGCATTTAACAGGGAATATAATACGAGTGTCGATGACATTAAAGTCCTGAACATCAGAAAGACTTACGGCGGTACGCAGGCGGCTAATGTGCTCATCTCGAAAAGGGTAGCCAGCAGTCTGTTGGAAAAAGGGCGCATTCGGGTGGGTTTAGTCTACTTCAGAGTCAGGGAAGGGCAAAGGCTAGCTCGTTGCTTCCGGTGCCTAGCCTCAGGACATGTGGCCAAAGACTGTTGTGGTCCGGACAGGAGCAAGGAGGGTCATTTTGCCAACGGGTGCGGAGCAGGCTACGAAGAGGCACTTGCGTTCAGGCAGGAAATTGCAAACGAGAGACTGAAAATAAGGAACCTATGTCCAGGAGAGGTGCAAACAACACCGTGACACCCCCTGGACAGGGAAACACAAGGTGCGATTCAGAGAAACGATTATGATTAAGGTTATACAAGCTAACCTGAACAAGGCCAAGGCGGCCCAAGCATTACTCATGCAAACAATGTATGAAACACAGGCGGACATAGCTATTATAAGCGAGCAGAACCGAATCCCAGATAACGACGGCTGGTACTGCAGTAGCGACTCCTCATGCTGTCTTTACCTGACACCAGAAATAGAAGTCACCCGCAGTGGGCAAGGCCACCGGTACGTATGGGTCGACACCCCGGGCCTTCGCATCTTTAGTTGCTATTTCTCACCAAGTAGGAGGCATTCGATCGATGACTATAAAACCTACCTGAGCCACATTGAAGACAGCGTTCGGCAGGGGCCCATTGACGTTATCGTAGCTGGAGACTTTAATGCCCATTCCCCCAGTTGGGGCTCCCCTAGCACGTGCCCGAAAGGGGAGGCCCTAATGGATATGATATCCTTACTTGGCCTAATTGTTAGGAATCAAGGTGATTCTCCGACCTACGAACGGGGTGGACACGTCTCGCATATAGACGTGACACTTGCATCTCCTAGTACCATAAGGCAGATCAATGAGTGGAAAGTGCTGGAAGTAGACATTGCAAGCGATCATAACCCCATTTTCTTCACCTTGAGTGGAGCAGCACCAACATACCCCCCCCCCAGTCTTACAGGCTGGTCCTGGAGGCGTATGGACGGAGGGAAATTAGTTAACTACCTTCAGTCCTATGCTATCCCAGCGGAACGAGAAGTGTTCGGTGAGGATGAGCTAGCGAAGTTCCTAGAAAATGCCTGCGACAGCTGCATGCCCAGAAAGAAATGTATTGGACACAAGGAAGCCTGTACATTGGTGGTTAGATCAAATAGCTTCGCTCAGGAAAGCTAGCTTTAAAGCTAGGAGGGCATACCAGAAAGCGCGCAAACACAAAGGAACGAACGACTGCCTTGAGGAGCAATACTCACGAAAAAGGAAGCGGATGAATAGGGCAGCTAATTAAGATTAAGACATTTATTGTGGCCAGAATGGCAAAATTGCAGGGGCAGGGCAGAGCCCTACGTTTAATGTAAATAAATGATTGTAGTATAAGAACTGAGTGGGAGATTGGCCCACCACTTCTTAATTTTTCAATTTTTCTTGCGATGTATTGTTGTTTTCAATAAACGATGATCACAGGGGTAAGTAGTGTGACGTGCAAACAAACCGTACGCCCCTGTGATCGATTAATCAAAAAAAAAAAAAAAAGGTATTTTACTATATTATATACTCATACGCATTTTTTGCACATTTTTTTTACTAATAGTTATGTATACTGTATAGTGTATAGGTATCGTTTTGTATTGTATATATTATATTACTCAGAATAGTTTTATCTACAAATAATTTAAACATGATTTTTAAATTCAGTGTGTACATCAACCAGTATAATATAAAAGTAGATATTATAAAACTAAATTATACGGGAAATAACAACGTTATTATAATTTTTGAGACTTTATGTTATATTTAACTTCTATTTGAGCCGACGAAAATTGACAAACTCCTGTTATTACCTATTCTATTGAGGTACCTAGCTGGTTCGTAAGACTATTGTAGTATATCCGATTGATACCGATTTATGATACCTTTTTGAATTTTGCGTTCGTGATATTTATTTTACATTGGTGATTTTTATTGTCGTGTACATTTTTGACCGGTTATAAATTTATCAAATGGGTAAAATAGAAAATTGGCGTAAAGGCAAAAAGACCAAAGGTTTTTTGCCAAAACACAAAAAGCACAATGGAAATATTGCAGCATTGATGACCCGCAAGATGGTAAGAAAGAGTTATATATAAATATAAGAATAATAATTAAAAACATAATTCTTAAAATAATTATAATTATTGTTATACTATACCTATAGAATAACGGGCCCATCTCTGTTTTGAATACGACTATATTACAAATTCCAGAAATGAATGCAGCTTCTAGTATTCAGCATGACAAAATAAACAGGTATGCTGGCAACTTTGTGATACGCAAGTACCGCCATATTGCTTTTCTCCAAATGTTATCAATGTTCTTTTCTCGGTAGACCGGTGATGATTTAAGATAGTTTGTGTGATAATTATATTGTGTTTGTTATGCGTCGAGTATTATTATGTACATTTTCTTCAATAATCTTTTATTTATGTAATTAAGGGTAAATATAAAGTTTAATTCTTAAATCTATATTTTTACAGTACATTAATTATTATTTTTAATTATCTAACTATAATATAATTATTACCTGTAAGTCTATTTCCACTTAAACAACCTCTAATCACATAGATTGGCATATTCATTCGAATTAAAAATTAATTAACAAATTATAAAATACGCTTAAAAGTAAATGAAATATTTGTTTTCAAAAAAACAAAAAAAGGCGGCAATAAAATAAGATAACAAAAATCATGATAATCGTAGATACTGAGATGACGATAAGCGGAGAAAAGCGTCCGCCATGATTGCGCGAGTTGAACCACACGTCTATTTCAAATAAAATCATGTAAATGTTTTTTTTCGATAAATTAAATTTTATATAAAAATTATTTTATTATATCTAGTGATAATGCTGAAAATATTACAAACAAAAATGATTGTGATTATGAAGCTTGCTTGCTCGTTATTGAAAATGATGATAATATTGAAAATTCGGAAAGGTAAGTCACACTTGGTACTTTTTCTTAATTTTAAAAATACTTGTTCTATTAAAAAAATTCAAAAGTCTTTGAAATATTTATTACATTAATATAAATGCTACAGTAAATATTTATTAATGTTTCAAATTTCATGTAGGTACCTATCTAGTTATAATATTTTTGATTTACCTAGACAATTTTCGTTAAATTTCCATTACACTTAAAAAATACTATACGTACTAATTAGTATACTATAATCAAAAAAATATGAAACAAATCTACTTTACTTCCAACGCGCTTTTGTATTTTGATTATATATTATCGCATTGTGTGGAATAAAATACATTTTATTGCCAAATTTACCGAATTTGTGAAATCCGTGTATTTTAAAATTAAAATCAATCATAACTTCAAAAATAAGTGAAATATCCAAATTTACCCTATGTAAAATAATTTTAAATACCATCGTTTTAAATATTATATTAAAGTATTTTTTGTAAAACCGCGTGGGGTTCACTCTAACTTTCTTTAAAAAAATTAACGCGTTCATCTGGCCGTTAATTTTAATTAATCAATTATTAACAAATTAACCTATACATTTTTCTTATATATATAATATATATACTAAAATATTACCAATTCATAGAAACTTTATCGTTTTCATTTTATAGTAACCTCAAAGAAATAGAAATTTTAATATCGTTCACGTTCACGTTCTATTTGACATAAACGAGTGGTGTTCGCGTGTCGTTCACAAAATATGAACTTGAACACATGAACGCCGTTCTTTCCAAACACTGGTACATATGTATAATTTTATTTACAGCACTAGTACAGAATTATTATGCTGTGGACGACGAATTGTAGATGTATTTCATATATTTGACCAGATACAATCTAATGTACATTCTGGTGGATTTGATTGTTCTTTTATGAACATGAAAATGGTTTCAGAAAAAAGGAATGGTTTTCGATCACAGTTTACGTTAAAATGTCAAGTATGTGGTATAAATACAATCATAAGTTCTGAAAAGCAGAAAAATCCAGAGAACACGTCATATTTACCCATAAACACGGCTGTTGTAAATGGAACAATTGCTATTGGAATTGGATACTAACAGTTAGTTAGCAGAGCTCTCTGCAGTTTTGGATATTCCATATATGTCTAACACAACTTATATTGACGTTCAAAGAAATATTAGTAAGGAAATTCATGACGTCGCTATGCTTGAAATGCTTCATGCTGGCGAAGAAGAAAAAAAGCTTGCTCTTGAAAGTAGCACAGTAGACATAGACGGTACACCTATGTGTACGGTGATTGCAGATGAACAATGGAGCAAGCGGAGTTACAAGTCTAAGTATGATGCACTTTCAGGAGTGGTAAGGTTTTTTTTTAAACGATAATCAATTAATCATTTTTAATTATATAAGTACCTACTAAATATGTGTTTTTTTATATGAATTTAGGCGACAATTATTGAGTATCGGTCAAAAAAATTATTATTCATTGAAATTAGAAATCGATATTGTGTTATTTGTGAACGAGCTAAAGGAAAGAAAATTACAGTACCAGAACATGTATGTTTTATGAATTGGTCAAAAGGAGCAACTAGTATTGAAGCTGATGCTGTTGCCGAAGGATTTAGGTTAAGTGTAAAGATGCATGGCCTTAAATATAATAAGTTGATAGGTAAAATATTTAAATTAATTATAACTATGATGATATAAATTTAAATTTAAATACACACACACACACACACACACACACACATATATATATAATATGTACCTATATTATATTTCTAATAAATAAAATGTAAATTAAAGGAGATGGAGATAGCAGTGTGATGAAGAGGTTAAAAGAAATCATGCCATATGGACCTCGGTTATTGGTACAAAAATTAGAATGTTGAAATCACTTATTACATAACTACTGCCAAAAATTAGGAATATTAGCAAAAAAAACAGAGTATCCAATCCACATTCGCAATATAATTTTAACTAATGCAATGAGATTCAGAACTGCAATTACTAAATCAATAGAGTACAGCAGAAATTCTGAAAGTACAGTAGCAGAAAAAATTAATGGTTAGTAAATTGATTCGATTATTCCATACATAAAATATTTTATTTATTTCTCACATAACTATATATGTAAACTTATATATATTTTGTTTAGGTATTCGAAAATATATAAAAAACAATTTTCTCCATATACTTGGACAGCATGATAACTGTGAATCTTATTTTTGTTCCGGATCCAAAAATTGTGAACAAAATCTAGTACGTCATGCAGAAAAATGTGGATTATTGAAAGAAATTAACCAAATAGTTAATAGAATTGCTACTCATTCAGACAGCTTATATATCAATGTAGATAATAATGCATGTGAACAATTTAATTCAGTTATTAATAAACACATTGGCGGAAAACGAATAAATTTTTCTCAACGTAATTCCTTACAATACTAGAGTGGAAGCCGCCGTGGTGTCATACAACTCATCTGGACAATATCTTCGAAAAATGTGTAAACAAGTCAACAAAGTTAGTCCAGGTGAGCCATTTTTTTTTTAATCTATAGGACTGACCAATTTGAAATAATAATTTTAATAATTAAATTTAGGTGTTTTTTTTTTAATTGTTCATTTTTTTAGGATTAGTTGAAAAAAACTATTTAAAATCTAAGCAGACAAAACGGCTAAATTGTAAAAAAAGGAGAACTATTTCCCAATAAAAAAGAAAAAAAAAGTCAAAATCAACAGCTGCAGATCAACATTATGGATTAGCAGAACCACTTCCAGATGATCACCAAAGTATTGAACATTTAGAAGAAATGAAAATTGCTTTTCTTCAATCATTGAATTTAAGGATTGATGTTCGCATAACTTTAGAGGTGGAAACTCGTAAACAAAGCAATTGTCAATTGTGGCATGTAGAAAGAAGGAATAGATTAACGGCATCTAATTTTGGGCGCATATGTAAAAGGAGACCAATTACTTCTATAAAACCAATCGTTTTCGATTTGTTGTATAGAAATTTTTCATCAAAAGCAACAGAATATGGAAAATCAATGGAAGCACATGCAATTTTATAAATTGAAAATATTTTAAAATGCAAAGTAAAATCATGTGGACTATTTGTAGATGAAAATTCATCTTTTTTAGCTGCTTCCCCAGGTAAATTAAAAACTTTTATATATATTTTATTTAAAGTATATCAAAACTTATAAGTCATCATTTTTCAATGATTTTTGAAATTAGTAATTTATTATTTATTTAATTATTTATATTAAAATAACCAAAAATTACATAAAAACGGTAAAAATACGATTTCGAATATGGTTATTCCTTGGTAATTTCGTAAATAATCACCTTAGAATTTAGAGACATCAAATTTTCACTCAAAACTTATTTAAGTACAAAATTAATGTAAATAATTTTATATACTTTTAGTAAGTACTAAGAACCAAATAGTTAAAATATAACGGTAATTTAAATGTAGGTATTTTAAAATATAAATTATGTGATAAAAGTCTGGATTTTTATACCACCAGTTAGTGATATGAAATAATATGAGTTTAAACCTATACTTATTGTCAAAATATGTTTGTTCTTACACTATATTTTTAAAATATACTGAATATATACGTAATATAATAGTCACGTATTACCCAACAAAGCTTCGCTCAGAA
>JAIPRL010013764.1:0-10183 GCA_025469235.1 Pemphigus obesinymphae
TTTATTTGAATTTATGTTGGGTATATCATTTGAATTTGGTGCATTGTTGTTCAATTTTATTGTATCTGGTTCGTTTATTTCATAAGTACGATAATATTATTATGTTACAATTTTCTATGTATTACATTTTGTATATACATATTATTTAAGCGAATAGATAATGTTTATGTCTATTTATATGGAAAACAGATAAACAAAATAATATTTATGGTACTACCTTAGTATTCTTTTCCAACAATAAATTGAAATAGTTATTTTACCGATTTATCCAAATAATATTATCAATATACGAACCTTAAGGTTGAAAAAACTTTTTTAATAGAAGTCCTTTATTATACTTCGTATTATATGAATCCACAATTCAACAGGTATGAATAAAAAATATTGAGTCAAACTCCTTTCATTACAGTATACAGGGTTTTTCTAAAATGAATACTGAAAATTCCTATACATAATGCCGAAAATTTTGAAACCAAGGTTTTAAATTGTAATTCATAGTATTTTAAGATAAATATAAAAATAAATAGTTACACCGTGATATTATTTTCTGTAGAGTTCTTACATAATTTTCCCTAATTTTCGTCCATTTATAACGTTTAGACGCTCAGTATCGCCTGATGCCGCTATGATGGAAAAATGATGTGACATATCAATGCGTATGAAAAATTTGCAGAAAACACTATGGTGTAATTTATTTGTTGACGTCTAACATAACTAATTGATTAACACGGGTTTACAATGAAAAAATTTGAATTTAATACATTTATTCATAAAACAATGCAATACATGTATAAATATTTCATGATCATTAATAAAAAAAAATTTATAATATTTACTGAAAAATTTATTATATTAATCAATATGGCACTCCACTTTTTTTTTATCTTGGAGACATCAAGCGACCCTGTGCATCAAAACTTTCGAAAATGGGCGAAAATGATGGAAAATAATATGACATATTGATTCATATGAGAATTTTGCAGAAAATATCATCGTATATTTATTCTTACATTTATCTCACTCTACTATGAATAATTATTTGAAAAAGTGATTAGTGGTTATAAATAGTGATAAGTGGTTTTAAAGGGAGACATGTTTTTACAACACATTCGTCGTTTTATCGCCCCACTGAGTATGTGTGTGAATTTTCGGTATTCAAATACGCTTCGTACTTTTCAAGTATTTTAAATATTTTCATATGTCTTTAGCCTTTCACTAATTTTTAGTATAAAACTTCAGATGATAAAATAAATAATTCAAATCAAACCACTTATATCATAGCTTTATTAAATGTTGTTATTTCCTTCCAAATATTAAATTAAAATGTATTTAACCAATTTAATTTGAAATATTAAAAAAAATTAATTAAAATAAAAATCATTTTAAAATCACTAGCTCCCACGCTACGCTCATAAACTAAAATATATATATTTATTTATATAACTTGAAAAATATTTTAACAGGTAGGTATAAAACATAAAATCAAAATATTAAAATAAAATATCATTTATAAAATTATGCATACGTGTTTACTATTTTTCCATTCTATCTATTTGTTTATCGGTAGGTACATTTTTTTCTAAAAAATATACTAATATTTACCTATAAATAAAATGATAACCAACTATACTTAATTTTATTTTCATTTTTGATAAATATTTTTATATACAATTTTTATATTCTTTGATATATTTATGTGAACAGTTTGTATGATATATAGCTGATATACCGACCTACATATAATTCCATTTAACACGCTACAGTAATTTTCTGTCAATTTTTTCTATGCAATATTTTTGAACGTAGGTAGGAAGTGATTTTATATTTTATATATATTTTTAAACAACAATACATATTTTTTATTTTATTATATTTCAAAGTTGAAAATTTTCAATATTAAATCATTCTATTTTTTATTACCAAATACTTTTGATTTAGATACGAGGAATAACATAGGAGAGATATTTTGGGTGAATTTCATCTACATTAATGCACCCCAAACTTAATATTATATTATAGATAAAAAAAAAAGGTCAAACAAATATAAAACCATTTTTAAAAACATTAAATTATATTGCCGTGAGTATTGTATATCTAATTTTAAATTGTTTAATTATATCGCCATAAAAACTTTACTGATACAATGCGTGTAGTCTTATATGAAACACATTTAATTATTAAGTGATTTAATTATTAAATTTCCAAAGAAATTTTCATTAACATTTAAAACCAATAATAATCAATAATAATAATTTTGTGAAAATGATGACACAGATTAAATGTTTCAATTACGTAACATAATAATTAAAACTAGACTACAATAAGATGTTAGTTTGTAATAGGTCAATTTATTTCTGGTGATATTCAATATAAATAAGACATCCCCGTCCTTTGAAATCCAGTTTTACGTAACTGGCGTTCGCAAAAAGGCAGCTAGTCACCTGATATGTATAAAATTCTATTTATGAACACGAAACTTGAGAAATGTTCAAAATGATCAAATTATAGATTGCTAACACTGTAATTAGTAGTAAAACGAGTAAAATTATAAATTATTGCTGTGCTTTGTGGGTGACGGTCTGTCGGCCTATGCACTATTCCAGGCTTAAACCCTATAGAAGAGGAATTTGGATTATGTATGATATTTAATTAATTAAGATTATGCTGACAATAGGAAAACACTATTAATGAATTTTAGATGTAACATATAGTGTACGTGATCGTCCCAATTCTAATTGAATCGAGATTGGGAGCTAGCATAAATCATCATTTAAGCCTGATTTTTTTAATGTTGGATAATCGTTTTTATGTTCTAGATTGTCTATGTAATTTTTTTAGGTATTCAGGTGATTCTGATAAGGTTCGTAAATCTATTGTCTTATCGACGTTCAGACAATGCCATTTGGTGTTTGAAATGAGCGGTATCCGCGCCGAACTGGCGTAAATGAGTATTGGTGTAATAATATAATTTATTATGTATAAAATACAAATGTAACCGTTTTTTTTCTATGATAATTTTTTTAGACAATTTATTTAATTCGCCGGCCAATTATCGCTCCCGCCAACTATTATATATGCCTTTTGTTTTATCATTTTGAAACTATTCTCCGGTCGTTTTCAGATTTTTCCGTTTTTCGGTCATTTGTGTTCTCTCGTTTTCTCCGAGCCGGGAGGAAAAAAACGTATTTCTCACTCAAAATACGTTACACCGACAAGCAGTATCACTCAAAAAGGGTTACACTTACAAGAAATTTCCTTCGATAGGTTTTGTACTTAAGCAAATAGGTAAATGTTTTAACATCAATAAATACAATTTTTAAAAACACATAATTTTAAATTCAATACATATTTATATTAATACCCATAATAAAGAGGCAACCCGGGAGGGTCCTTGGACTATTTTGTTGGGATTTTTCAATCAAATTATCCATTTGGTTTCCATTTCGATCCTATATAGTACCTAACCGACCATTCCTGGACACAAAAAGACGTTTTAATTTGAATCCTACTGGACCTATAATAGACCAATGTAAAAAAAAAAAAAAAAATTCCCATTTGGAACCTGGAAAAGTTTTCACATTATACGTGAATCATGCATTACCGATCCTACCTTCCTTGAAAGTGCATTTCTGCTATACGTTTTCCAATAAATCCTAACACCAACAATAATTTTTGTACTAACGCACTTAACCAACCAAGAGAATTTTTAATATTCAGCTCATAATGGGCAGCTCCAAAATAGTATTTCTTGAATAGTGTCTTAATAAGCGCTAAACAATAATTTACTTAATGAGGTTTCCTCTATATATGCTGTTAGACTATTTTCTCTGAGAATATTAATATTTTAATGTTTGTATTTTATAAACTTTAAATAGTTAGATATTTATTTCATTAAATTTATATCAAAATAATTATATAACTATTTATATTTATAATAGTTTTTTTATTATTTTTAATTCTTCTTTTGCCTTAGGATTCCATTTAAAAAGAACATGAGTCCTAAAAAATAACAAGAATAAAAATAATGAAAATCTAACTTTTTATAAAAATAATATCGTAACAAACAAAGTATCTCAAGTATACAAAGAGACGAAAATTAAATAAAGATAAATATTCACAAAGAAAGTAAGGTTAGTATTAATTTTTTATAACTGTGGTAGATTTATATACTTGATATAAATTTTGACGTAGAATAAAGATACCTTTCCAATAAATAATTTTTTTATTTATAAATATAATAATTTAATTTCTTAAGTATTCCAGCAAAAATTACGTATTTAATGGAATTCTGAAAAAACCTATCTGCAATGAAGACCATAACCAATGAAAAAATTCATTATAATATTATTAAAATATTTTTTCTTCAGTATTATGAAAAAATAACATAACTAAGATTGTTTTGCAACTAATCTAATTCCGCTGAAATCCATCGTACCGCTTCGTTCACCTTAGCACAAATATTATTATTTTATTTTTGAAAACATATGAATAATATCATTCAAAAAACGTTTCAGAATGAAACTCATTTTATACTAAAACTGAATGCTAATATATGTTTTAATATGCAGTTCAATGTTTTATTTTATGATGTCTCTTTTCGAAACTACTTGGAGAATTACAAAATTACGCGTTCAATTTCCAGTTGATTGAAGGGCTACTAACCGTGATAAACATGATTTTAAAATACAATGAGATTCTTCGAAATTTAAATATATAAATATAGTTAACCTGGATACCTAGTCAGCAAATATAATTGAATTATTAAAACAAATTTATATTATTATTATATTTGAGTTAATAAAGGGATATACCTATACTTATAAAGAGAAGAATTTCGAATCATTATCGGGAAATAGTGTGACTATCAAAGTTAAACATGTAATAATTGCAAACTATCATTTATATGGAAGTGTCGGCTGTTTTTATTAAATTAAACTAACTAGAAGCTCGTTGAGAAATTTATAAAATTGGTTTTCATATCCATTACGGTCCGTCCGATGTAATTAATTGGATATTGAACTTTTAACTAGTTAAAAAAATTTTAATTAAAATTAAAGTCACTGTATCTTATATGTATAAAATGTAGAAACTTAGTGAATTGTGTCAACGATAAAATAGGTAAAAAAAAATTTTATAATATTAATAGTTTAATATTTAAAATACAGAGAAAACCACGAATGGTATATAACTATAGCGATCTACCTCGACTATTCTATACAGTATACAGATATGATGTAAATTATTCAGGTTTATCATTATCGCAATTTACGTAAATATAGAAGCGCAGTAACCATGATTCCTAAATTGACATAATAATGGTAATATATTAGTGATAACGAAATTAAAACAAAAAATTACTAATTTCATATTACGACGATTATATAATTCATATTAGGTCATCAATGATTTTCAGTTGTAAAAATATGTCTAGGAAAAACATACGAAATTACTTGTAAGTGATTTTAGAGTTCATATTCAAGTTCATAGAAAAAAATATATTAGAGACAATATCATTGAGATTTTATTTAATATTATTTAACAGTTAACAATATGTTACAGCGATTTAAAAATTAAAAATAAAAGATTTTCGTACATTCAATATTGTACTATAGAATAAGAAAATTATAAAAAAACAATGAGATTGTATCGGAAATATTCTATTTTAAATATTTAATAATAGATTTTTAAATTATAAATCCATATAAAAGGTCTTACTTTTGTTTTATTTTTGTCTATTAATTGTTATTTTAACAATAAATATTGGTACTGATATGGTACTATTTCTAAATTACTTTAAAAATATATTTAAATATTTTTTCATAAAAATTTTCTATAAATACCCCTAAAGGCCAAGCTGACATTTTCTTAACATACACACTTGGAAATAATAATGTAACTAACCTAAACGAAAAAGTAGTAGAAATAATGTGTTTTTTGAAAATTACATATTTTAAATTTAATAGGTACCTTTGATTTTATAACATATGTTCGGTATACCATATAAATATTACATATTATCATTGATTATAAATTACTTCATTATATATAAGCAATACACTTGCTCAGTAACAAGTTTCTACTATTTTGATATTTTAAGATTAAGATTAAACACCAAAAAATTATAAAATAAACGTTGATCTTTGTGCTATACTTACCTATGTATCACAAAAATATTCATATATAGATTACCATAACTATTATTGCAACCTGCAGACCAACAATATCATAACGAACATTCAAATATTAATAATAAAAATCCTGTTGTTAAATTTCCCTCGTGGGTTAGACTGCCTACAGGTAACATAGACAGGATTGTATGTTAGAAACTTTGTATTATTTGTATTAAAAAGTAATAACAACTTATCGTAATATTTTAAAATCAATAAATTAATTACATTTATGTGGTATACAAAATAAAATTAATCACAAATTTTTTATATCGAATCTAATTATGACAATATTACTTACGGAATTCAGATATATCGTATACATTTATTGCTTTATTAACATGTGTGGCAACTTAAAATATGAAATCCATTTTATGTCAAAATACGAAAATAACACGAAATAACAAATTTATTATTATTTATAAAAACTACAACTGTTATATTTTCTCAAAAATAAAATGAGGGTCACTACTAAAATATACTATGGTTATGAATTAGTTAGGATATTGGTTGGATGATATCTGATATAAAATTCACTGGAAAATTTAAAGGAAAAATTTTGATTTTATATAATATTAATAAAATGCAATACTAAAATCAACACAAATAATAAATGATTTTTTCTCAAAATGTAATTTAATTTTTGTATGCAATATACCTATATAATTGTAACATTTTCAAATTGTTTGATTATAAAAATTTGCTCATACTTTGCAATAATTAGCCTTTTATTTAAATTTTCATGATTATTGATGAGAAATTAAATAATTGTATTTATACAGAGGTTTACTTTTAACTAACTAGTTCATTAAACATCTAATAAATATCAGATACAAACTGTAGTTTATAGAATTACTATACGGACGTTTTTTCTTTATTTGGATTCAGTTTCAGTACAGATTATAAAATGTTTATATAGTAAAAAATTTCGATATTTACCTAAACTAACAAATAATTATAGATTTTAATAATTAAAATTAGAGTTTCAATGTTAAAACTATATATAACATTAAAAAATAAATAAAAAAAGACCTAAAAAAGACCTAAAAAGACCCTAAAAATCATAAAAAATTCTTTAAAAAAAAACACTAATAATTTTTAACAATGTTTATTATTTAACACACTTATTTTGTATTATTCGATATATTTAATATACATTATACACAACATTATATTAGTACATAATATGACTGCTACACATTACAGTTAATTAAAAATTGTTTTTAAAAAAATATGACAAATAATAATAAAAAAAATATTTAAAATTTTAAAAAATTATTACAAATAAAATGGGATTTCTTATCCGGATCTTATCTATAAATTAAAAATTATAAGATAAGATCCATTCTCACAGATAGTATGATATAAAAATAAATATTAACCTTTCAATTATTTCAAGTATATTGATATAAGTATACCTAATAGATTTTATAAATATAAATGATATAATATTATATATAAATTGTACAATATATAAATAATAAAAAAGACAAAAAATCAATTTAATAGTTAAAGAAGACCCAAAAAAAAATTTTTAAAAAATTTACAAAAAAAAAATATAAATACAATTGTGTGTATTAATTCTATGTATAGTATAAATTAAATTTATATCTGATGTAGCTTGATATTGGGCGAACACAAAAAAAGTAAAAGCTCATAAAATCCAAACTCAAATTATAATTTGATTTTGTTTGTTAAAATTATTTTTTTGAAAATTTTCAAAACATATATCTCTTTACATGTTTAGTTGGGAAAATTGGGATAATCTTATCATATTACATTATTATATATTATGTAAAATCACTCAAGAATATATTATATTCTTGATTAATTTTAGCATATTCCTTTAATACATGAAATACAATTCTATCTAATTTTATTAACTGTGAGGTAACAGATAATAATTATAAAATAAAAGGTTGTCCAGATAAAGATAATAGTAGTTGGTCCATCGTTCTTCCAGTTTTCGAAAAGGCTAGTGTATTATTATTATATAAAATTTGAAAGCAAAGATATATCATTGTATTAAAATGAGGATTCTAAAAAATGTTCGGCTGAATAATAAAATTTAAAGAATTTTCTGTTATAAAAGTTCGTTTTTCTGTACGGTTGAAAAAATACTGGAAAATCAAAAAATGATCTTTTAAAATGTACTAATTACAACCAATTTTCTGTCAAAAAAGCTAAATATTCTAAAACACCTACTTGACTAATTTTATTCGACAAAATTTATACAGACGTGAAAAAAATACATCATCATACTAAAACCAATACATTCCTTATTCCGCTCAGAATCTTAAGAACGAAAAAGTAAAAGTTGTATAAATAAATATATAAATATATAGTTTTTTTTTTTTTTAGTAGAGAACTAAAAACTATTTAGAACAATTCTTTTTAAAAACTTTTAGTTGCCAACTATTGAGTAATAAATTATTTTATATTATTAAATTCATCTACACTCCTTTCATTATTACACTGACAATACTAAATTAACTTTTTTTTTATAAATGGATGTATTATATGTTACGAGCCAAGAAGAAAATAATTAGTTAATTGTATAATTACCGTGTGTAGATACACTGTTCTATAGCGTAGAGTATTTATAAATATTCCAAGTAAGGAAAGAAAATAATATATTGATTGTTTTCTACAGATTAAAATCAGTATTCGAGAGGGTGTATAAGGATTCAAAATATTCAAAAATATATATAAATTGTGTTTTATATAGAATTTTATAAATATATAATTATGTACACTACGTTAATTGTTAAAAGCAAATATTCTGTAGTAATAATTGAAAATTCCTCCGAAAAATTTATAATTTTTTTAAATTTCAGCCTTTCATTTGACAAGATAAAAAAAAAAATATATATATATATATAAATACTCCTACCTAAATAGAAAATCAATATTTTAATGTCTTTATTATTATTTATATATTCATTGATATTGATTTTACTAATTGTAGAAATTAAATTTAATAGGAAGATAGTCTAACAATGAAAATATCGATTTGTCTCGTGGTGACAGTTAGAATTACATATTTCCCCATTACTCTTATATTCAATTATTTAATGTTGCAATTTAATGAAGTTCTATGTAATTCAATAATAACATATAATATTACATGTCTTTGAACTATTATGAAAAATTGTACTAAAACTTTAAGTCGATTAGTTTTAAAGTATTTACAAAGTATTACTGAAGTACAATAGTAAAACTAATATGTATATAAATAAATTCAAATTCATAAAATATTAATTTCCCACTAAAATAATCATAAAATTTATTTTGTGGGTAAACATTTGACTTACAAAAAAAATTTTGGTAGCTTATATACTTAACCGCAGTCAAAAAATTTATAATAATTCTGCTATGAAATACGTTTTAATATATTCGTCCAGAAATAAATGGACATTGCGTAGGTATATTTACCCGGCATTGTGCACGATGATCCAGTCGATTTAAAGCGGCTCAATGTGGCGATTTCTACGCAGAAAAAAATATCAACTTATTGTCCATTATTAAGATCGATTGAATTGTCCAAAAAATTATTTTGAAAACAGATTTGAATTTATTCACAGCTTTAATTTTGATCGACTCGTTTAACTTTTTAACATTTCAGTCTTTTTATTCTTTATAATAAATTGTTTCATTAAATTAGAAATTACCGAATATTTGTCGAGCTAATATTGACATGTTGTACCTACCTGTATATAAATATTTAAAAAGCAAAAAAACCGATAAAAAACTAAATATTGCTAATGGTAATGTCATTATGCGGGTTACACAAATTATTTTAAAATAGCCTACACAATTATCCCTCAATATTTGACCACGGAGAGTAGTCTAAATTTTTTTAACAAATATCAATTTGACCAATTTTAAACGGCTTTGTAGATAGTAGACATTGACACAATTGTTTTACTTTAACTTTTTAAATATTATAGATATATATATATACATATATATATATATATATATATATATATATATATATATATAATATATATTAT
>JAIPRL010013765.1:0-10181 GCA_025469235.1 Pemphigus obesinymphae
ACAATTAATATATAATAAAAAATATAAAATTCACAAAATGGGATTTTGAATGTCAACAATTAATATAATATAAAAAACATAAAATTCACAACATAGAATTTGCAGTGTCAACAATATAGGATAAAAAAAAAAATTAAAATTAACAAAATAGGATTTTGATGTCAAGAATATAAAATTAAAAATAAATCATAAAATGTTATAGGAATCTTACTCTGAATTGAAACTAATAAAAATCATCTTTTCAAAATTTGTACTGCATAACCTACTCCTTTTGTGGGTTCAAAGGCTGGACACAGCCTTTGAAAAGATTCTCTCACATGGAACCCATGTAGCCTGGACACACAGACGTTTCCTCATCATCTCAAATAATTTAGGGTAAACATTCTGATGGTCCTTCCACCTCTTGAAAGGATCTTCATGCCTGGGTATTAATCCTTCTTGCAGATACTTATCGATTTCAATGATCGCTGCAGAAGTCGGATTTGTCGACCTTAATTGACTGCTGACTTCCTGATTAAAATCATTCCAAATTGAATCTCCCACTGTAGTGCATGTTAGTTGCGGAGAATCATATAATTGACTATCTAAGTAACTACAATGTTTAAGAAGTGCTCGGCTACATACAACAGTTTTTGAAATGGAAACAGATTTTTCCGTACTTATTTCGGTCGTTAATTCCTTAAAATAT
The DNA here is from genome assembly GCA_025469235.1 of Pemphigus obesinymphae. Classification (NCBI taxonomy): domain Eukaryota; kingdom Metazoa; phylum Arthropoda; class Insecta; order Hemiptera; family Aphididae; genus Pemphigus; species Pemphigus obesinymphae. Next base: position 689 of record JAIPRL010013765.1, read on the forward strand.
TTTAGGATTTCACACGACTTGGAAATGATTTGTCAATCAATGTTGGTTAAGTACACATTGTAATTACAATCTGCCAATACCGAAGAAAGAGGAACTTAAGATCATGAATACGTTGAAACATATACGTCGAGTTCCAACGTGTCACAACATCCTGGATTAGAACTAGGTTGGTGTTAAACCCAATTGCTCTTGCATCATTTTCAATTTATCTGCTGCCTGCGGACTTCTTTTAAAATGCCCAACAATACCTCTAACTTTTTCTCTTGTTTCATTGATTGATTTCAGACCATTTTGGACAACTAAATTTAAACTATGCGCAAAGCAACCGACATGTCTCCATCCACAACAATTGACAGCATTTATAATATTGTATGCATTGTCCGTTGTACATGCAGCAATACAATTCTCTAAGCCCCAATCACTTTTTACTGTTAATAATCCTCTTTTCAAATTGTCTGAAGTATGTGATTCTGAATTTTTGAAGCGAGAAAGAAGATATGACTTCAATTCACAATTATTGTCAACAAAGTGGCATGTGACGGCATTGTAATTTTCGTTTTTGACTGAAGTCCAACTATCAGTGGTAATACTTACATATTTCGCATTATTTTTGATCTCACATTTCACTTTATCGTATACTTCATTATACATAACAGGTAATAATGATTTTGACAGAGTTTTTCTGGATGGAAGCGTGTATCCTGGATTTAACAAATTCAACAGTTTCACAAATTCTCTATCTTCAACAATACTAAAAGGATAGTACTCCTTCACAATCATTTTCAGTACTTGTTGATCAATCATCTTACGACGGGATGCACTGACCGGCTTTGGAAAGTATTGGGCAATTGAATTACTCGGATATCTTGGATTTCGAACACGACTAGTCAACACATTTTGATTTGATGGAAAATGAGATGGAGTTTGTGAAGACAAGGTGGCTCGGTGACTAGTTTTTGAAACAGTTGTACTCTAAAAAAAATATATTTACATTAGTAATGTAAGTATTTATTTTATAGTTTAAAGTAATTTTTGTCAACAAAATATCTTTTTATTTAACTTACAGGAGTAGAAGTTGATGGAGCATCATCCGTGTCATCAACATTCTCTTCTATATCACGGAAATGTCTTTGCAATAGATTCACTGTGGGATGTTTTGATTTTATATGTCTAATTAAATTGGATGTGGATGATGTATTATGTTTTAATTTTGTGCGACAAAGACCACATTTGGCATGAATGTTGTCAACATCCATTTAAAAAAAATCCCAAATTACGCTGGATTTGCTCATAAAAATAAAAATTATTAAAAAAAAAAAAAAACTTATACAAAACCCCTTGAAGGTGTGGATAAATTCGTTTAGGTAATTTATTTTAATTTCATTTAAATATAATGATTGATTACGTTATAATAAAAATTTAATCTGGGGTAGGATATAATAAATCATTCAATTGTTAGATTTTTATTTTTTTTTTTTACATTTAAATTGCCTATATATAACTCCTTAAAAACGGACATACTGATATTATCAGCTATTAATCTTATCAACTTCGGAGTAAAATAGTTTCGAAGCAAACTGATGTATTAAGGTAATGGCACAATTAAAGATTTCGGGACTTTAATTGTGGGTTATGGTATTCATGGCATTTTTAATTCGGAGCAATATTAATATTCGGAGTAGTATTCATTTGTAGCTGTCAAATTTTGAAGTAGTTATATTATCACCATAGAATACACGGTCTTAGATTATTAGGTCTGGCAACTATACAAATATATTGATGCTCTTATTGTCGGGTCCAGCTCTGGTGCTGCGCTCTAGTGGTATAGTTTATAGGAAACAATTTTGAATTATTATTTACTATTATAAGAGAAATAAATTCTTTTAAATGTTTTATTTTGATGTATCCATTCTAAAGTTAATACTGTAAATACGAACTTCACTATATTCTTTCATATCTCATTTAAAAGTGCCAAACAACTGTGCACTGTGTAGTTGTAAAACTACAGGAGTAGCTACATTTCGGGCAACACAAAAACGATTAGCAAGTTGGGGAGATATACTTCAAAAAGACCTAAAGATTGGAGATAGGCTGTGTCAAATTCATTTTGATAGAGAAAATTTAAAAAAAATTGAAAGTACAAGCTTGAAGCCAAAATGTATTAAAAATGTAAGTGTTATAGAAAGACTGACAAATTTATAATTTTGATAACTATAAATTAAAACAATTGAAAGATAATTTGGAAAAAGATTTTAATTTAAAAAATTTAAAACCGTTTTTTTTACAATTTTACAACTATTATTTTAGTTAAGAAGATATAGTGGTTTTAAAATGGTTTTTTTTTTTATTAATTTCTGTGGAAAACTTTTAACTTACATGAGTTATATACCTACTTTTGATAAGTAATTTTAAATATTAATTCTAAATAAAAATATATTGTTCTTAAATTAATCTAGAATGGGAATTTACTGATGTCTGTGAACATGATTATTCATTGACTCCTGTTATTGATTGCTTGAAATATTATTTAGTAGGGTATTTAAGTCACCAGATAATAAAAAGAACAACTTGCCAAAAATGTAAATCTTGTTTTACATTAGAAAATCATAATAGATCAGAGGCTGACTTAACAAACATAAAGAGCAAAGGATGGCTTAAACACCCAAATGTTTATTTCTACAATTTAATGAATGCTGTAGAAGATGAATTTCAAAAACACTTAGAAAGTTTAACTGTATTTGATGATATTGTAGAAGGATTGATCACTAAATTTGAATCTTTTACATTCCCGTGTACTGAACACAAAGATTACATAATTACCTATTCAATAAAATATTATATCAGTATACGGATGAGACAATATACAAGGCAATTAGACAGAGAAAAATAAAAGAAAATGCAAAGAAAAAAAAACTATCTAAATTTTGTAAAACTTAATAAATACTGTAGTAAATTTTATAAAGTATGTATCAAAAACAAATTAAAATGGCATACGTAGTTTTTTGGTATAAATTTGTCATCGATCCACCAAGGTGTGTTCAAAATGTATCCCCTAAGTCACTCAATAATTCAACTTTGAATCATATAAGTAGGTATTATACATAAATACTTAATAATAATATAGATATTAACTATTTAAATATAAAAAACAATTATGTTAGTAGTTAATAGTTATATACGCACTCCGCACATTCGCGATTATAATAAATATAATAATAACACCACGTGCGACAAGGACATGATAATAAATTACCGCTAGAGTGCACCACCAGAGCTGGACCGGACAATAAGAGCATCAGTAGTTTGTATAGTAGGTATAGGCGAGTTGCATAGGCCTGATAGAATATATTCTGTTATCACTTTTATCTTAAATTTCGGAGTAGTAGTATATCGGAGCAGTTGTATTCGTGGCAGCATGAATTCGGAGCAATATATTCGGAGTATTATTTATTCGTTACAGTGAAACTTCGGAGTAGTGTAGCAACCCGATAATATTTATGTTATTATATGACAGAAAAAATGTCTTTCTGTGACAAGACTTTCTGATAATGAAAAATCCGTGATCTTATATTCTAAATTTATTTATTCAGTGATTTTATATTCCATGTTATTTTTTCCGTATAACTTTTCAATAAAATTACTTTCTGTGAACTATTATTCCGGAAAAATATAGCCGTCCAAATTTTTCAGCCTTATAATCTCAATTATCTTTAACCAATAATAATTAGATACCTATATCCTACATACATTATATGATGATTAGATACATTCCTACTTTTTTTTGTAGGATAGTACTTTTTTTTTGTTATATAGTCCTAGTATCCTTATCAATAGTGTTAACTGTTAAGTACATGAAATTGTACTCTTTCTTTTAATATGAATATTTTATTATTCATATTTGATGGCTTGACCAAATACATATTAATACAAGATAATGTTTTACCACTTTGGTATGAATCACAATATAATACGAACCATTTGATGAACCCATTTTACTGAATCGAATATAAAATGGTACTTATTAATGATTCGTTTAAATATTAAAAGGAGTAGATAATTGGTTAATAACTGTTAAATAAAAAAATTGGTATTTTTATTTTATTTATATAATAGTACATTTATTTTTCTTTTATTTGTCGGCTTCTTCTTCTTCCTCCTTTTCTTTTTGTTTTTCCATTTTTTTTTTTTTTTAATTCCATTATTATTTTTTTTTTTTGCCAATATCGTCTCAATTTTGCCTAATACACCGAATATAGTTTAATTAACAGATTAATATCAATGACATTGAAACAGTCCGATCATGGGATGTAGCCCGGAGCTGCCTCCATAATAAAGGGGTCCGCTTAAATGGTAGATGTAGTCCTTTATTAGATAAAATATATTACAATGTACAAGATAATAATTATCATGTGTTGAATGTATTTATCATGTATTTACAAAAATTGACGGTGATTCGTCAGCACAAGTAATAATGTATTATAATAAACAATGTTAATGAACGGTCGTCTCGATATAGTATATATCGAGTGGCGTTAAATGATCCTCGCAGCGCGAGTAGCGGTAGAAAATGGTATTTACTCTTCTGGCTAGATGGCCAGGACACGATCCTTGCGGCCGGGGTGCTGGGCACTGCGGCCGATGGCTGGGTCCGGATGTTCGCCACAGGTAATGGTGGTCCGTCCGGCGTGGCCCAATGGAGCCCGCAATGGGATGCAGCATCCCGGTGATGCTGTGGAGTGGTGTCTTTAACTGGTGCTCCGTCCAACTGCTACGGCCGGTATCCGATGGACGGTTGGAAGGCGTCCGGGGAGCTCGCCTCGTCCGTTCGACAGGTGGATCCGTGTGTTGCCGTTGGCGAAAGATGTATCCGTTGCCCAGTGGTGGTGGTGGCCGCTAGATCCGCTGGAACCGTCCCGTGGGGCCTGGTCCGCTGGATGGAATCCGCTCCCCAGGGTGGTGCTGGTCCGCTGGATGGCCGGTGGTCGTCACTTGAGCAAGGAAAGAGGAAAAGGGGAGAGTAGCGACGTAACTTGCAGAAGTAGAGGTCGTTTGAGAGAAGGAGATCGGTATAACTTGCAGAAGTAGGGACCGATATAGGAAAGGAACTGACGTAACTTTCAGAAGTAGAGGTCAGGGGAGTAGGTAGAGAGAATCGTGGGGGCCGGAGAACCAGCAAGCTGATTTATTTAAATTTAAAGTAAGCAGTTACGAATGAATCACCCACTGGTTTCAGTGATTTTTCTTTCTCGACTTACTCTTTAGGATCAGTAAAGAGTGTTTGTAAAGGAAGGAAAATGAGGTATCGAGTGCTTTGCTTTGAAGGACGACCTATAGTCTGTTACTTTTCCAGGCTTCGGCCTTTACAAGTGATTGGGTTTTAGGTATGGGTTTCTGTGATTTTGGTTATGTTTTATTTAATTTTATTTGATTAAAGATTATCGATTGCCCATTGGGCGGGACGAATTTTTGTTTTTGGTGGTATCGCTTCCGCTGGTTGGCGGCCTAAGTTTTGTAAGTGGATGTACGGGGATGTGGAGTTGCGATAGAACATGGTTTTGGCTTGTAATTTTATGTTAAATTGTACGGTTTTCATGTTAGCTGATTCAAGAAGGACTTTATTTCTTACGTATGGTGGGAGGCCGGTAATGGTTCGAAGGCAGATCGTTTGGATTGATTCTAGACGTTTACATTGGCTGGTGGAGAGGATTGGTGCCCACGAGGCTCCCATGTATGTTAGTATCGGCGTGATGTACATTTTTATGAGGAAGATTTTGGTTTTCAGTGGGACGGGACTCTTTTTATTTAAGATCGGATATAGGATTTCTCTTACTCTAGTTGCTTTTTTAGTTATTTCCGTTACGTGTTGGTTGAAGTTAAGGTTTCGGCCTATAGTGACACCTAGATATTGAGCCCTGTTCGACCAGTTTATTTTATGGTTATTTATTGTTATTTTCCTAATGTTTTGGGTACGCTTACGTCCGAATAGTAGGGCTATAGATTTATCCTCGTTTATTTTAAGTCTCCATTTACGATGAGGTCTCACCATCTATTTTAATAGCGAAGGAGCGGTAACTTAGGAAAGATTTTATGATTTTGATGATGGGGGTGGGGATTTTCATTATTGCCAATTTATATATTAGTCCGTTGTGCCAGATCCTATCGAACGCTTTTTTAGTATCAAGGATCATGGCGGCGGTTGATTCGTTATTATTAGAGTTTATGCAGATATTGTCTATAAGATTGGTTAGTTGGAGGGTTGTCGAGTGTCCTGGTCTGAAAGTGAATTGCTCATTTCTGATTTTACCGTGTAAGTTTATTTGTTAGAAGTGGAGGATAATTTTTTCATAGATTTTTGAGAGAGTTGAGAGGAGGGCGATAGTCCTATAGTTTACAGGGAGCTGGTGGTTTTTACCCGGTTTGGGAATGGGAATAATTATCGCTGTTTTCCATTGGCGAGGAAAGTAACATAATCTTAAGCATGCCAACAATTCGGCTTTCTCTTTGGGCGAAAAGATAAGGCCGTTTGGGCCGATGAGTGGGTGGGAAGCGGGTTTTTTATTTAGGAGATTTCGGTTGAGTTTATATATTGAGCCCTCTTTGGTGTCTAGGGAGTCCAGAAATGTGTCCCACTGATCTTGGTAGTGGCTTTTTAGGGTGGATCTCATGAAGTGGATTTTTGCGTTTAATTGGCGTTTAAGTTGGGGGACTGTATTGCCATTCACGTCGAAGGCGGTTTTTCTCACGGATCGCAATGGTGATTTCTCTTGGAATGTTATTGGGGTTTCAATTATTATTTCTTTTGGGTTCATATGTGCTATTTATGATTGCGGAGTGAATAGAGGTTGTGAGTTCTTTTATAGCTAGGTCAATGTCAGAGGTGTTTTTTAGGCGTGAATTTATTGTGAGTTTTTGTTCTTTTAGAGTTTTCGAGTATTTAATCCAATTTATGAAGAATTTGGAGCACGGAGGGGTGGAGTGTACTTCTAGAAAGATTGGGTTATGGTCCGATGATAGTTCGTTTAAGTTGGTAACCTGAACTGATAGGGGAACTTTTACGAGTGCAATTTTGAGTACATCAGGTATGAAATTACGTGAATTGGGATGATGAGTTGGGGTAGAGGGTGCCATGACGACTTAGTCATTTCTTTGAACGTGGTTGAAGAGGACGATTCCGGCTGGGTTGGAACAGCGACTGTTCCACAAGGGGTGTTTCGCGTTCAGATCCCCTGCTGTTATCGACCAATTAGCGCTGTTGGTAAGAATATCGATATCTTCGTGAGTCAGTTTGGAATTCAAGGGTTTGTATACTGCGGAGATAAGGATTTCGGTAGTACCCGTTTTTATTGTAATAGATGTAGATTGTAATGAAGATGGGAGGGAAGAGAGTTTATGTGTGATGCGACGGTGGACTAGAACGGCCGTGCCGCCGTGTGCTGGGGATCCTCTGATTGGTGGAAGATCATTTCTATATATGTGATAGTTAGGAATTTTGATTGTGAGATTCGGTTTAAGGTGGGTTTCATTAAGTAAGATTATGTCGATTTTTAGTTTAGTGGCGAGGATGCGTAGTTTATTTTTTTGGAGATTCCGTTGGAATTCCAGTGCAGGATATTGAAGTTATTCATTTTGAATTTTTAGGAGTTTGGTGAAAGTTTCTATTGTGGTTTTTATTATGGATTTTGGATTGTCTGTAGAAGTAAATGCGGCCAAAAGATCGGTGGGTAATTTAAGGACATGAGTTATGCTATTTTGGTCGTTTTTGACGACGTTTGCGTAGGTTTTGTTTTGCTTTGGGGGTTGTTATTGATTTTTGGGTTAGGATATTTACTGTTTTATTAGGTGGGTTGGTTGTAGGTGGAGGTAGGATTACTTGGTTCTAAGTTTTATTTTTGTTCGTGAGTTCAGTTTGATAGAATGGACAGCCGCGGTAGTTGGCCGTATGGGCACCCCCACAATTACAGCAAGCTGGAAGTTGTTCGTTTGTTTTAGGGCAATCTTTGGGTTTATGTTCTCCGGCGCATTTTACACATCTGAGGGAGTGTCCGCAATTTTGCGAGCCGTGGCCGAAGCGTTGGCACACAAAGCATTGGGCAAGACCCGTCCTTTTGAATGATTCAATTTTAATTTTTAGGTAGAATAGGTCGGTTAGTTCGTAAATGGATTTAGCATTTTCTCCAGTTAGGAAGACAAGGCAGATGGGCTTTGGTTTGTTAATGGGACCGAATCTTTTTACTAATTGCACATTAAAGTTGAGTAGTTCGAGCTCAGTTTTTAGTTCTTCCGTGGAGATATCGGTTGGAATTCCTTTGATGACGATTTTAAGTGTGCGGTTTTCAGCAAGTTTGTAAGCAAAGAATTCGAAGTTGTTTTTAATCAAGGTGGCTTGGATAAGGCGAAATTGGGTCGAATTGGTTGAGTTGAGTTGAATTTTGCCATCCAAAGTCACCTTGGTAATTAGACTTTCTGGGTGAATTTCGGGAGTAGCGAAGATGACCACCGGGGCATTTACGCCAAATTTGTGATGAGATGATGATAGGCGGTGGTTTAGGTATTATGTTTCTATTGTTAGGTAGGGACGATGAAGAGTTGTTTGTTGCCGAGTCGGAAATAGTGTCGATGGTTTTCAGCTCATCGTCTGATGCGAAATCTCCGGAGGAGGTGATTGTATGAGATGGTTTTTTAATAGGAGAGCGGCTACGCGAAGAGGACGATGAATTAGAACTATGGATTTTGGTGGGTCGGCGCCGGGGCATGGACTGGGTTTTTTCTTATTCCTGGTCATGGTTTCGGTTGGAGAAGTGGGCCGAAGCGATACGTGGTGGGATGGTCTTGAGCAGATGGACAGTTTGCTGGGTAACAGCGCGGGGTGAAATAGAGAGCCGCGAGCTACACTCTGCGGCTGCGTGGGGGATGTTTTCCTACGCGGAGGCGTTGGGGAAACGTCGAGTGAGTCCGACCGAGTGGCACTCGTAACGACGTGCGCGGTATACTCACGAGCGGCCAAGGGCCGGCTGTGTAAAATTTTGACGCTGGAGGTGACTATGCTGGGCGGCGACGCAATCCTGAATGTCCGACGCAGTCGCGTTGGCAACCGCGAGCTAGACTCTACGGCTACGCGCGATACGCTGGTTGGTTAGCAGCTGGGTTCGAAGACGACAGCGTACGTGGCTCTACGATGAAAATCGCTGAAGCAACGTATGTGTGGACGGAACGGCTGACAGTACTGGATTATTCCAGGTATCGAGTGCTTGCTTTGCTTGGATGACGACCGTAAGGGTCTTATACTATGCCAGGCTCGAGCCTCTACTAGTGTGTGGTATGTAGGGGTTTGATTTGGTGGTCTAGCAGTTTGCCCAGTTTAGTGGTCTAGGTATAATTTTATTTGCAGGGGATGGAACGGGGACTGAGGAGTGGCCCAGGGATTTTATGTGTTCGAAGCGAGATTGGGAACTTTTAGTGAAGAGATTTTTGGCTTGGTGGTTGATCGAAGTTT
>JAIPRL010013766.1:0-10181 GCA_025469235.1 Pemphigus obesinymphae
CCACTTCTCCCACCACATCCCCACTTAACTTTATTTCTAGCCTTTCCCTATTCCCTCTGTGTTCCCTTTCACCAAAATCATACTCTATATACTCTGTTTTACTCCTACTAATCCTTAGTCCTTTACTTTCCAGAGCTTCCCTCCACTCTTTAATTCTACTATAATACTATAATATTATAGTATATAAAAGAAAAATTGTTTGATGAGCTAAATGTTTTAAACTCTTTATATGTTCAAATTGATATGGGTAATTAGTAGATTAAGTTGTAAGTTGGAAATTACTTTATATTTTGCTTCAATTAAAACGTTAAAACAAAAAAGCAACAACTTAGTTAAATTAATTTTTTATCGAACCACAAGACATTTATTAAGTTACGTTATATATATACCTTATATGTGTATAAAATATAATAAAACTAAGTACTTATTATATACATTCCAGAAAAAAAAAAAATAAATGCCTAATAAATCACACTGGTATTTAGATTATTATTTTCCTATTAATTAAATACCTATTTAAAACAAGAATATAAATGAAATAAACATTTTTTTAATTTGCCATTTTGAAGTGAATATAATATTACTTTTAATTTTAGTGAACTTAAAAAGTTATCATATAACTAAGAAAATAAATAACTTGACTCATTTAACAAGTTGAAAATAGGTTAATAATTATGAAAAAATTAAACATTTAAAAATAGTTCATTTTTTATATATAAAAATAATAATAAACTCGAAATTAAAATTTAACATCAAAAGAAAATTATCACTTTATATTATAGGTAATTAAATCTTTCGTCTTATATGAACTCGCAATATAATAATGATATCACTTTGAGTTCTCGCACTACTATGGAATATTATTGTCGAATGTATAAGAGATGATAATGTTATTATTTTATTTAAGTTTTGTACACAATTACAATAATATTAATAAAATTAATGAAAAGAAAATACTGAAATACACATCGTACTCTTTGTGTCGTAGAATATTCGTATAGATCCGAACAAACATACAAAATACATTTTACTTCAATCTATACTGGGTATATCACGCAAAACAATATGAAGAATAATATTTTCGTTTTGTCATCAATATATATGATTATATAACTTTATGATCTATCAAAATTATTGGTGACCATTACAAAATATACTTATACCTATATACATATTTTTTTTTTTTTTAAAGATGTTCGCTCGTTTTACAATTCCCCTCACCTTTCCATTTTATGAGGCCATTTGGTTAATTTTTAATATTTATTTAAACAAACTTCATTTGTGAACATTTACAATCTGAACAAAACGTTATGCATATTATACAATGGTTAAAAACATTTACAAAACCACGATTTTATTAATTCATGGAGTTCTTGTAGCTTTCTGCTGCAGCAGTACGTTTTATTTTTTAACCACTGTAAAGGCCGATATTTCGCATAAAATATTAAATTTATAAGATCGAGTTTATAATTTAACGTGTAATAATCATTATTAAAATACTGTTCCGTATTAAAGATCTGTCTTTTACTTCTACCTACGTAGTTATATAGACACATTAGCAAAGGTTTTCGTCACAAAATGATTTTATCTCTGTTTAAACTATTTCCGTAAAGTTATTATTTTCATTTTAACTAATCGTAATCTATATCAAACAAAATGTTCGGAATATTTTTTATTCACTGTTCATATTGATTAGTTTAATTGATGTCTTTCGTGTAGAAAGTTTTGCGAATTTCGTCCCTGGTACATATTTTTACCGTCGATTTACAAACGGACCATCTCGAATAATTTTCTTAATGCAATTAAATTTTATAACTTTTCAAGAATGATGAAAGACTTGGATATTGCAGCGTCCGATATATATATACAGATGAATACTTCGAGTGTATAAAATAATGTTATTGGAAAAAAAAATTGAAAAACTTCTATCTATATTATTTATTATATATATATATATGTATGTATGTATATAATATATAGAATACATAAAAATAGCATTACCCACAATAACTTGAAAATTTTATCCTCACGTGCGAACAAACAACAATAGTTGAAAAATTAATTTTTGGAGTTTATATCCTAACATGAAATACAATATACTATTTTTATTATTTTTGAATTTTAGCGATACTTTATAAGACGTAAAATATAATAAATAGTTTATGTAACTCTGTTAAAAAAATATTGAAAAATATCGTATAAAAAAATAGTTTATAATATACAAGTATAAAACGTAGTCTTAGAATAAAAAAAGATCTATCTCCATTTCTATCACTTATTAGGCTATTAACAATTTAAGATTATATAGATACAATATATATATTTATATATATATATATATATATATATATATAGAAGCAATTCATATCTCAGTATCACTAATCTATTTATTCAATCTATTGAAAGTACATAAAATACATAGGTTAAATTTAGACCTAACCTAACCTATGCTCAGACAAAAACATCGATAATATTAATTTTTTATTAGATCTCTTCAGTGAAAAACTCTTAAAATACAATTTACCTACAACAAATACAAACGAAATAAAAACATTGACGATTTAGGCATATCATATAAATTATATAATATAATTGAGTTAAATGGACGTATCAGCTATTGACAAACTATTACGTTAAAGACGGCAATAGTTTTTCGACCCTATAGCTTTTGGTCTGAAAAATGTCAGTCTCTCCTTTCAACATTGACGGAAAAAAAGAGAGAGAGAGAGAGAGAGAGACTGAAAGCTGAAAAGCAAAGGACGATTTATGTCACGTTTTAGGATTTTAGTTTTTTTTTTTTAAGTCCGACATTGGATTTAACGTTTTTCAAAACTCGGCCTTAAGCCATTTTCAAACTTTATGGTTTACACTTAAATCTCCCGTTTTCAAACTCCCCCCGTACCATGTAATCACCAATTTCCAATCCATGCACTTTTGTCCCTTCACGACATATGTTATGACGTGCAAGGAGTGAGGAAGGACAACTCTGCACTATAAATGTTTATTACATTCTAGTTCAACGGTGTATTTTCGGTAAAAATAAATTATCTAATGACGTTTGAAATTAAATAACCGTCTTGAAAGTATTACAATTGTAATGTTTAACTGTCGACGCAGGATTTCTTCTTGGATATTTCGCCTTACTCGTTATTTTTACAAGTATAACTATAACATATAAGTATAATTATTACAGTGTACAACGATTCGAATAACTCCATATCATTGTCCTTTTTTGTAAAAATTCGAAAAATAATTATTTACCAACAATATAAGTATACACGCGCGTGATCGTTATCTGTGTTTATTTCAATGGATTACTGCAGAGACCTCTTCCAAAATATATTTTAATGCAATATATTCATAATTATATTTAAAAGTATTTATTATGTATAATAGTGAAATATATATGTCCTTACTCTGTAGTAGTAATTTGCGAAAAACTAACCAAAAACTGAAAATAAAAGTAAAAAGATAAATAGGAAAAAACAAGTAATAAAAATATAAAAAAAGGTATTCCTTTTTTTATTTTGTTTACTACACATTTGTAACCTGATGATGACTTAAGGTCGAAATTAGTTGTTCCTTAAAATCTTTTTTAGAATACTTTAGGCACATTTTCTATTTATATATATATATTAATATTATATATATATATATATATATATATATGTATTGTTATTATTTATAATATATTTTTATTTTAAGCAATATTGGTAAATTACTAATAGTGCTGGATAAAATACTTAATAAACTATTATATTATACTTATGTAAATTAATTTATACACTAGTGTATAAAAAAAAAGTTTTTAACATAAATAAATAGGCACCTAATGATTTTTATTAAAATTAATCAAACAACATAATATTTAAACGAAGAATTTATATTCATTGACGTTAACAAGTTATGGTTTAGAGTAAATTACATTTTATTTGTACAATTCATAGAAACGCTTTTAAAACTGCAGGTTTTCTAGTTAAACATTGTTTTTTTTTAAATTTTGTTATAGTATTCAAAATCCAATTTTTTTTAACATAAATTTCAATTGACAAAAAATATACGTATTTACTATTTTCGAAAAACGGCTTTGATTTATAACATTCTAAATCTAGAAACTGATGGTAATTTTACATTTTATCAAATGTTTATTTTAAATTTCAGATTAAAACTAAAATTTGCAACTATTACATATTATATCATATAATATTATATATCCATAGTGTATCTCACAAAAGATCATACGTACATAACTCGTACATCGATGCACTTAACCATACTCGATACTATCGCTATTCATAAGCTATAAGCAATCATGTATGGTTCCTGTTTTCTATTTTGTTATCACAGACCATATTGATATTCTAGGCAACGTTTATCTTATAAAGTATCTACTAGTATCTAATAGTTTATTTACCCGGGTAGAAAATTTGACATCGCTACGGCCACATTATGGCATTTTCATTATCACATGCGCCATCTTAGACGATCTTGATAGTTTAATACATTTATAATATTTTAGGTACAGACTTTTACAAGGCTGAGATTATCTTACTTTATGTTTGAAAATTATATTTATTTATATGTTATAAAATAATATTGTTTATTGTATTTTAGACGTATTTTATCTATCGCGCAATGAAATATTTTTATTTTAAATTTCATTTAATTTAGACTAACACAAAATGTAATATAGATATTATATATGAATAAATAGATATAAAAATTAATATATAATTAAATGTAAATAAACCATTATTTTAACGTATACATTTGATTTTAAAAAAAAAACCTAAATGCAAATGCTAATATAAAAGGTAATTTGTTGATAATACTTAAATAATCTAAATTTAACGAAACAACTGTCGAGATATCTGTTGAAACTAATTCATAATCAATTATTATATACAACGGAATAAATAAATATTATACTTAATTTAATATTTTGTGTTTTTGAATATATTTAAGATAATGTTTTATGATAAAAATTTCATGTACATCCATATAATAATTTGTTATTAACTTAAGTAACTATTTATTATTATATAATTTAGTCTAATAACTCTGAAAAATAACTAATGCAAATATTGTTAAACCCTTGAAATATTGACTGGAAATATTTCTGGACCTAAGTCAGATGATGATTCAATAAGACCGTATTTTCAACTTGATAACAATTTAAAACTAAAATTCTCACATGAATTGTTATTAAAATTAACTACATTTTTCAATTATGTAAATTTGATAAAAAAAAAAAAAAAAAAGGTGTCAAATAAAACCTATTATGGAATCATTAATTTCCATTAATGTATTCACAATAATTACACAATTAGAAATTAAAAACATTTCGAACATTAATCCTACATTATTATTGAAATAAAATTACTGGAGCTTCAACTTTGGATTTTTTTCAATGTAGTTATTAGTAGTTAGTAGGTAACTATCGTAGGTACCTATCGTTATATTACCTAACACCCAATATCATTGCAAACAGAGATTATTGTTAATTCAGGGCATAAAGTTATAAAAATAAGAAAAATCGGTATACAAAAAATTACATAGGATAATAGTAAGTATTTGTATAATTTATTTAAATTTCGGAAAATGGGTGCTCTGGTCGTCTATCAGATAGGTATGGGAGATGTATCGACGTAGAACCGAAAATTATCCAGGACATTTATAAACTGGGGAGTCCTTTATTTATTCAACTATTCTCTCCTCCTAAGCAAATCTCGTGACTTCAATTATAGTTAGATGGGCAACTGAGACGATTAACCCTGAACAGGCTTAATAAAATTACTATTTTAACTTAACATTTGTCCTGATTCCCCGTCCCTTGCTAGACCTTATAGTACTCGTCGGGCTAACCCCAATGGCGCTGCAGCGTGAAAACCTTCGCGAGTCCCTATAATTACAACTATACTTACACCCATCTATCAAGAATAACTATATGTACGAAAAGTATAAAAATCATACAAAATTTTGCAAAAAATTAGTAATTTTATAGTGCACATAATCTCTCTCGTTCGGCACAAATATACTCTTATCTAATTATTTATTTAAACGTACAAATAACGAAAAAACGGTTTAATTTATTTCCTAAAAAAATTCCATTGTAATGTACATAGAAACAATAATAATTAAAAATAGACAGTAAGAAAATCCAATGACATAAAATATGCAAATAGATTAGTTTTAGAAAGTTAAGTTTAAATCATAACAGATAAAAGACACTTTATATCCAAATTTCTGATAGAAAATGTTATTTAATTGTTACTTTAATTATGCATAATTTCCTAGTAAATATTCTATACTTACAATAAAGGAATACTACTAAAAGGATTACCAAAATTCGAAAAATTATAAACATGAAATTTACACCAAATATCTATCGTGGTATGTATACATATATTAATACTAAATTAATACTATAAATTTAGTTTAAACTTATTTTTTATTAAAAATAATAATAAAATAAGTGGTAGTTTTAAAATTTGTTTAATAAATAAAAAATTCAAAAACTGTAATTGTTATTAATTAGTATAAAATCGTACCTATTATTAATCAATTTCGGATCCCAAATTCAAGTATAACATATAATAATCTTAACATTTTTGAATAAAATGTCACTCAATATAAAACAAATCAGTAGAGACATTTCGACCACAAAGACCGTTTATTATATCGAATTCACGATTTGTACACAATATTTTCTTGTTACAATTATTGATATTCTATTTATCAACATTTGAATGGTGTTAATATTACGGTGTAATATTTTTTTTATATATAATTATTTTTATGTTTTATTCAGATGCT
Organism: Pemphigus obesinymphae; assembly: GCA_025469235.1. Taxonomy (NCBI): domain Eukaryota; kingdom Metazoa; phylum Arthropoda; class Insecta; order Hemiptera; family Aphididae; genus Pemphigus; species Pemphigus obesinymphae. The sequence goes on from JAIPRL010013766.1 coordinate 6,817, forward strand.
ATTGTTTTTTTTATTTTTTTTTCATAACGTAAAAACAGATATTTATAAAATACAATACACTATTGTTATTATGCTTTAACATAAATAGCCGTATATTAATTTTAGTTCAATTAAATGATACGATATTGATTGGATTCTAGAATTTAAATTTAAAAATTGCATTATTCTTTTTGTAGTTTTGATATTTTATTTCAAAAAATTACTACGAGGTTAAAAAAACCTTACGATCTTAGTCATGATTGCAGTATCAAACAATTAGAAGATTAGTGAATTATATCAATACTTAAAATACGAATATGTCTTTATCTTTGTTCTTTTTTGAGCTACATCTTTTTGTGAAAATTAAAACTAAACAATTAAAAAACATTTAAATATGATTTCCAAGAATCGTGTATCTGTTGCTGTTTCAAAGTTTCAACGTTGCAACGTTTACGTTCTTGTAGCATAGCATGGAAGCCATAATATACAGATTTTTTTTTCATCCTGAATTGAGGAAATATTTAATACTATGATATTTATTTAATTTTAATATACTTTTGTTGGAAAATACTTTACGGGTAGTAGAAATTGTAAAAGACTTTTAGACTAAAGAGCTTTTCTGATAGTAAAATATTCTAAATATTATGGCTGTGTGTAGTCCCAAGTGGTTGAAACCACAAAATCTATTTAATAGTACGCTTTGTCTGTAATTCTGGTTAATATTGACCTTGTTGTTGTAATGAATTGAGAATACTTTAATCTGTAAAAATAATTTGGTTCTTCTCAAATAAATAAGGACCAATCATGATTTTCGATTCGGTGATTTTTTTAGCTCCCTTGTTCACCAAATCTTTTAACATGCAACTCTTTTCTTTAAGGCTACCTCAAATCGTAAGTTTAAGAAGGAAATCCAAGGATACTTAAAGATTTGATGACATATTATATTCTATATTTTTAAGTAAAAAAAAAATTTAATTAAAAAAATTAATGGTATACTGCTTAGTTTAAAACCGGTTTATTCCCGTAAAAACTGTGTAAATTATAATATTGTTTGTTTTGCGCTTAAATTTATAGTTAGGGTTAACTCAACCAATTTTTTAAGAAAAATCTACTACTAAAATAATCTATGCCTTAATATATTTATGTGTATATAGGTTGCATTGGCTTTTTTTTATTTTTCTATGAAACTTTTAATATGTATGATGATTTTTGCATTTTTTTTTAACATTTATTCACATCTCTTTACTCATATAAGTCCAATAAACTAATTCTCAGGCTAATGGTTAACTTGGATATTAGGTATATGATTTCCATGAAAAATGTTTGATCTCATAACTATTAATATAACTACATTATACCCATTAAGTAAAATATGGCCTATACTTAGAAGAAAAAAACTCGCAATCCAAATGACAAAATAATATGGCAGAAATTCACATGGCCATGGCATGAAGTCTATCAGAGATATCATATTATATATAATAATAGAGGGCAATACTTTTTTTTTTTTAAGTACTTAAGGGAAGCTGTTTTAAAAAATTCCATAGAAATGCATTCGACCATTGGGTGATGTTTTAATTTATAGTTACACGCGAGTTATCTACAGTCACCAGGCGACTGTGTTTTATTTTCGTTCACGTTACATTCTGTTATGATATTGAGAATGTGAAGAAAATGTGACGGACTGAAATTAAATTTTTTTTCTTAAATCTACAATCTTGATTCTGGACTATGAAAATCGATAAATAAAATTAGTAACTAAGTCGATTAACAACCGTATTAATACACAATATATTTTATTATATCTATATTATTTAGGTATATTATATAAGATACTTGTCCGATATTTGTCTTTAAATTGAGCATATTATTAACATTTGTAAGTCAATTCGTATACTTGAAAAATTATATTTTCCGATACTTTGATTCTTTTTTTGTACCACTTCTGTTTATTTATGGTATAGTCTCATTTCGTCATAATTACAAATGTGTATAATTTTTCTAAAAAATTTCATGATCACATTCCAACTAGTGGTTTCTATTAGTCCGATTAAATCTGATAACGGTTATAAGTACATAGTTAAATATTTATCGATAATCATTAATATTTTTTGAAGTGATTACACTCAAATAATTTATTACAGGTTCACAATTATTTTATTAATTTCTTATATGAGGTAGTTCCAAAGTAGGTAAATTAGATGAATTAAATTTTTTTAGAAAATAACATTTTTATTACCACATGAGGACATTTTCTAATGCCTTAAAGTATTTAAAATATATTTTTAAAGTATTGAAAAATATAGTTTTTAAGTGTACTTGCTTAAATCTGAAATATACAAAATACTATGATGAAATGGTTTGAACACGCTTAATAAATCACTATTCTACATTATATAATATATAGAACTATATTAATACTATAAGTATATTGGGAAATTGATAATTAAAAATTTGAAAGATGTTAAAATTAGTGTTTAGAACGTCCACGTAAAAATTTAATTCGTTCACGTTCACGTTCAAATGTATTTAAAAAAAACACGTTCACACTCATGAATCACGTTCTTTAAAATAATTAACGAGTTCATCTGGTTTTTCATTTTAATTAATCAATTATTAACAAAATATACATTTTTCTTATATATATCGTTTTCATTTTATAGCGGACCCAAGGAAATATGACTTTTAAGTATTATATTTAAATTTAATAAGGTCTATTACGAAATTTCAATAGATTTTAATTTAATTTGAATGGCCTCAAAATCGTTCAAGTTCCTTAAAAATATGAACGTCAATTACGCTCACGTTCTATTTGACAGAAACGAGTGTCCTTCGTGTATCGTTCACAAAATATGAACGTGAACCCATGATGAACGTTCCTTCATGAAGGTCGTTCTTTTCAATCATTGGTTAAAACTATACTCGTATTTTGAGTAAAACAAATAAACAATTTTTATCTATATATATATATATATATATATAAATTAATCCCTATTTTCCTTGATCACTCCATAACTTCAGAACGTCTTTACCGATTTCATTCATTTTTTTTTAAAGTTTTCTAAAACTTTGTAGAAGGTTCTTACGGAATGAAAAATTAAAAAATTGCTCAGAAAATTGGAAAATTTCAGAAATTTTAACGACTATTTAAACTTTGCGCGTTTGACAGTTCACGCGATACTCTGTGGCAGAAACATTAAGGACACTACAATATAATATATAAATATATTATAATATGTTATCTTCTTCTTCTTCTTCTTCTTCTTCTCCTCCTTCGCCTTCTCTCCCAACTATTTGGGGTCGGCCACCCTGGTCCTACACTTCCACTTAACTCTATCTCCCGCATCTTCTTCACTTACTCCCACCTTCCTCATATCACTCGCCAT
>JAIPRL010013767.1:0-10180 GCA_025469235.1 Pemphigus obesinymphae
CTGGCGTTGAAAAAGTAAATCAATAAAGTTAAATAATTTAGTTAATTTAATTCAAAATAAATTTTTAATTATTACAGAATATACCATGTACACAAAGATCAAAAATTGGTTTAGTAAAAGGATCTATACCAACAATTTTTGATTTTACAAATGTTGAATTACATTACAATTAAGTATCTTAGTTCGTGATAATACGTAGCCGACCATCTTATCATTATATTATTATCAATAGTCGGGTATGGTAAAAATTTTTCCCCCAATATTTAAATTCTTGTTCGATTTATTTAAATTATAAATGAAACAAATAAGCTTCAAAAAACATTGTTACTGTGGATTAAAAAAAATATAGTTGAGAGTAGTGTACGAATATACAATTCATTGTATTACATTTTAAGAGTTATAATAATAAATAAAATTTACCCCAAGGTCTTGACCTTTACAAGATATTGAGTATATTGACATTATACCATCATTAGGTATATATTTGATAATATATATATTTGACATTTGAAGAAAATTATTACTTGTTACGAGTTATGAGAAAGTCTGATGTACATATTATATTGTGTATTCATATTATAGTTTTGTAGTTTCTTTTATTATTTTCTGCCTGTGTTTTATTTATTTTCTGAACATTTCAAATGTTGAATATTGGTCAAACCTTTGACTCATACTCCGATTTCCAAAAGAATTTGGAGGAATATAAAAAAACTAAATTTTATGATTTCGAAATAAGTGACTGTAGGACTTTAAATGTAGCCCGAGTAAAATATCCCCAAAAATTACAGCTGACTCCTGAGTCCTTAAAATATTACTTTGTTAAATTTAAATGTGTACATGGTGGCATTTTTAAGAAGAGTTTAAAAAGTGAACAGCTTCGATCTACATCCTAAGTATAAAAACTAATTTCAAATTTTTATTGATGGTAGGTAGGTATTATATTGTAATAACTTAAAATACATTTTCTCTAGTACTGTAAAGCAGAATTGCCCAGCATTCATTTACCTACGGGTAACTGGTGATGGCTTTAAGTTGGAAATATCACGTATGGACGAAACACATAATCATGACACATCTGAGGTATTATTTGCTCACTTGCCAAATCAAAGACGCTTAACTCCTCAGACAATGTCAGAAGTTTTAGAATTGATGGATATGAAAGTGAATAAAAAACTTATTCAATCAAAAATACAATACGAAACTGGTAAAATGGTTACGCTTAAGGATTTGTCAAATATTTTCAATACAGGTACCTACTAAGATTATAGTTTTTACTAAATACATATATTATTATTTATTTATTTATTTTTTAATAGAGAAACAGAAAAATGGCGTTAAGAGTTTTGAGGAAATTATAAAGGATCTTAAAAATATTTATAATTGCACAATAGATTTATTAACTGGTAATGATAGCAATTTTTTAGGAATGTATATTCAAGATACAAGAATGAAAGAAGAATTCCAAGCATTTCCCTAAGTAAATAGATAAAAATAAAATAATTGAATAATGGATACTTATAATATAGATATTTTACAATATTATTTTTCCTATCTAGATGGTTTGTGCCGATGCTACATACAAACTGGTTGATATAAAAATCCCATTGTATGTATTATTAGTTGAAGATGGCAATGGCCAGAGTGAAATTGCAGCTCTTGGCTTATTAGTGAACGAACAAAAGGACACATTAAGTTGGTTTTTTAATAAATTCAAAGAGCATAATCCGGCTTGTTTAAACACAAGGGTTTTTATAACCGATAAAGATATGAAGGAGCGGACTGTTATTAAATCATTGTTTCCTCATTCTCATTTGATCATTTGCCTATTTTACACTCTTCGGACATTTAACAGAGAAATCACATGCGAGAAGTTGGGAATTACACCAGACCAAAGAGATTCGAGTAAAAAGGTTTTTGAGGAATTATGCTATTGTAAAAATGAAATGGAATACCAAAAGATATATACACAATTTTTAAATAATGCTCCACATCAAGTAGTAGAATATTTTACAAAAAATTGGCACAGTATTCGTGAACAATGGATTACAGGATTGGCATATAGTAGTAGTAACTTTTTGAACTTAACAAATAATAGACTTGAAAGTTTTAATTCAAAATTAAAATCAGTCATACTAGTGTTTTCAAACCTTACTGAATTTTTCAAAAAGTTATTTATTATCTTAAAATGTATTCGCACAGAAAGAGACAATAATGCTATCATTAAAAAATGTCCCACTAGAAAATTTGACAATATAGATGAACACAAATACTTCAAACTCTTAACGCCTTATGCCTTTAGTTTTTTGAAAAAAAAAATCTTAATTGTACACAGGTTAAAGTCTTGGAAAATAATACACAAAATTCATGCTCATTTAATTTTTTCAATTCTATGAAACTACCCTGCTCACATATCATTAGTAAAAGAAGATTAACAAATACCGTATATATGATGAACAACTTTGTAATAAAAGATGGACAAGAAACTACTATCTCAGAAGCCAAAGTATATTTAAAAAAAAGAAAATAAAAATGCAACAGATGTTCATATCAAAGTTCAAACCAACAAAAAATCATATCTGTTTACAGCACAAGAAAAGTTCAGGAAAGCATCAATTTTAGGTTCCAAATTGGCAGAACTTCTTTCATTATCGTCTCATTTTAATTTTGAAAGAAGGATGAAACAAATTGACGTATAATATACAACCGACCATGGTCGGGTGTCTAGACACAGCGATAAATTATAGTAGTGTCAATCTAATAATTTGGTTTGTTTTACTTTATTATTAGTTTAGTATTAATTTGTATTTATTTTATTTGTAAATAACGCTTAGTGAGCTATAAAATTAAAAATAAAAGCATAAATGAATTATAAAATATGTTACAAGGTCAGTGATAACAACAATAGGTATTAAGTAGGTATTATTATAATCAGGTTGAAAAATATTTAGTATATTTTTTACTTTTATATCCATATATAGGTAGATGTACTTAGGTATATTTCAACATGAAAATTTTAAAATATACAGAACTAAACAGTATTATTCAATCTGTATATGACATGATTAAGTCCATATTAGGTAGAATATGAAACAGGGAATGGTCTCTTGTAGAGTGAGAAGGAATACAGAAACATATGCAAGGAAACAAATCATGGGCATCCAGGAATTAGGATGCTATTAGGAAAGTGGAGATAAAAGAGAGGTCAATCAAAATATGAAACAAAAGAGTTTGAATACACAGTGGAATGCAAAGTGTGAATGGTATAATATTTTTGCCGAAAAAAGTAAAGATAGTGAAATCAAAATCTGTGTTTTTATGACTGTTTGGACTGACTCGGCTAGTGAGTAAATTCTAAATATAAGTATATATTTTATTTATGATTAATAATATTAATATTTTTAAGATTTAACATGTTTAAGTTTAGCTAAATAGATACCTGAACAATAGATTAGGGCTATTGTATGAGTAACAATTCCCCAAATAATGCCACTGATTATGCGGATAATGGAATAATCATTAGAGGAATATTTTAATTTGAGAACATATGCAGTACATAGGTACATAAATAATCTGTTTTAAACATACTGGAGGTGTAACTGGTCACTCTCCAAATAGCTGGGATGCAAAACGATTGTCCCCCATATTCAATAATGGAACAGACTAATATAAAATAAAGTGAGCAGACGATTAATTTAAATATATTTTTATCCAAACAATTATTTGTAGATATACCTATTAAATACTTGTCTCGTTGGGCATACGTTAAATATATTAAATGTTCATATTTGCATACTTTTTATTTAAAATATTATGTATTTAAAATTTAAATACACCCATAATAAGAATTATTTATTTATAATATATTAAACATTTGATACTTTACACATACTTATAAAAATTATTTTTAAATAGGTACTTAGGTACCTACTACCTATCAACTATGGTTTATGTTATATTATGTACTATACGCAGATTGATATTGAATATATAATTGATGAAATTAAATAAAATATAATGCAAATTAAAAAAACAAGGAAACAACAAAACATTAAATGATTTATGTAGATACATAAATCTTCTCAACGTCAGAAATAATAGTTAAAATGTATTATCTATTCTATTGATATAAATTATATAGGTAATTTTATTTTATGCTTCAAAATCATAAATTACAATTTATATTAGGTTGAAATTGTATTCAATACATTTGATCAAGGAATGTATGATGTTACTAGAAAATTTATAAAATTCAGATGTTATAGGTAGTAAAAAAATACAAAAAAAAAAAAAACAGTACAGATGCTTTCTCCAACATCACTGAAAGTAATTATTATTTATTATTATTATTATTACTATTGATTAATTTTTTTTAGTTTTATAGATTTTGTAAGTAAAGATTAATTATTTAAATAATATTAGTAGATATGCATATTTCATTTTTATAATGCATAAAACCAAAGTATTTTGATATTGCTCCAAATTTAAAGTGCCACAAATGCAACTGCTCTGATATACTACTACTTCAAAAATACAAATTAAAGTGATAGGTAATACATTTGAGAACTGTTGCGATGTAATAGAACTCTTCATTAAATTATAAAAGATTTCTTCCATGTCTATGATTATCATTTAAAAATAATAATGTGCATAAGAAAATAATAAGTCATTCATTCTTTTTTAGCAATCAATAAATTATTTTGCTTTTATATTAATAATTTGAATTATAAATATAAACGCAATAGTCTTGAGCTTGATCCAGAAAAAATGTTCTCCTTTTACAAATTTTCAAGTAACTAAATACCTATAATACAGTAACATTACCAGAATTTTAATGTGTATGCACCAAAATTTCTTGAATATATTTCATACACTTTCGACGTATTTTAAGTGTGTTTTTGCAATCGGCGCAATTTCTTTCCAAAAATAATATACAATTATCTATTATCATAAACTTTAATGTTATTGTTCAATTATATTATTTTGAATTTCAGTTCTAATACAAGAGTTTCATTAATTGATTTTGAAAATTTAATTTAACATTGTTTATCAAAGAGTGTGTTCGGAACATTTTACAAATCATGCATTATCATTTATAGTTTTAACACATATAGGTCAATAGCAATTACAACTTGTTGATGGGCTATGATAAATCATTTAATTATTTGGAATATAAATAAAGAAAATCTCTCCAAGTACAAAACTTTACCTAAATCTGAAGAACCACTTGTAAATAATACTGTTATTAATGATGCCAACACTACATCATCACATACACCTCAAATTCTTTTACCAAATACATCTCAATATGGAAGTTAATATAAATTATAAAAAAAACCTAAAAATGATTGGTTCAATAGATAAAATTTGAAAAGAATTGCTTGCTAAACTTTCAGTCTTGTCTAAAAGTTTCAGATACCTTCTCTACCATTAAAAATTTTGCATTTTATTTTATTGTAAAAGTAAAAATATTTTTTGTATCTGACTTAGAAGATTTTGTAACTCTTTCATTGATGGTATTTAAAGCAAGAAAAATGTTCACAACTTAAAAGTTAGTAGATATAAATAAAAACCTAATTTCTACAAAAGAATTTGTTTTTATTTAACAAATACCTACCTATTTTGAAAACAATGTTTTCATCTTCAGTGTTAAATAACTACTCTAGTAATATTCTAGTGAAATAAAAACAAATTATTTTATAGAAATTGGATTTTTATTTATATCTATACATAATTCTACAAGTAACTCAACATCAAAATATTAAAAGTTGGTATTAACTAAAACACTATATCTTATAAATAAGCGCCAAAAAAATGTTATGGGATAAAAAATAGAAATCCTAAAGTTTACCTTTATTTTCGGCTGGTAGAGTGTAATATCCCTTAAAAATATGCTCTAAGACATATCTATATTTAAAAAATAGCTTATGATGGTATTTTAAAATATATTTGCAAATTAAAATACTTGTTTTTGCTAAAAGTTTAAATATACCAATATTTTTATTAATAAGATATGTACCTACCCATATTTAATTATTTATTTTATAGATGAAAAAACCTTGACTAGTTGCAAGAGAAGGTAAAAGAAAAGAAGATGGAAAAAATCTAAAAACTAACCAAAGATGAAAATAAAAAAAATCTAGTTAAATTTTCTATCTAGGATTCACAAGACCAGATACTTTATTATTATATTTAAAAATTCAATTTGATTAAGAATCATATTTAGTACCTGAAAAATGAATATATTGTCTCTACCTATGTATACATATAATTTTTTTAAATATCATAGTGTATTATTAGAGACAGCGGATTAATTTTTTTAGTACTACCTTTTTTCTAAACTTTAAAATGTTAATAAATAATAAAAACAATAAATTAATTTTCATTTATTATTATTTATAAAAAGATTATGAATTAAATCAGTATTTTACCTGTATGTTGAAAAATCACTCTGTACCTTTAATAACTACCTGTGATTTATACATTTAATACTAAAATTAATAAATAAATTGATTGTATTATTTGATTACTATTATTATTGTACTCTTTAAAAATTTAACAAATAAATGCATATTAAATTTTTTATTTTTTTGATAAATAGTTTACATATATATAATAGCATTGATTATATATTATATATTATAATATATAATCAATGATAATAGCTTTAATAATTGTTATATTTTTTTATTATTAAATATTGAGGTAAAATGAAACTTATCTCTATAATAATTTTTTCTATTTTAATAATATTTATAATGATAAATAAAACAGTTATGACGTTTTGATTTATGTATATAATATTATAATATATAGGTATCACTTGAAATTAAAAACATTTAATATTGATATTATTAACAATAATAAATGTATTATTCTTATTTTATAGAAAAATCTAGTTAGCTCTACATATTATAGTTTTTTTTTAATATGGTAGTTGTTTTCCTTTCAGTGAATGATATGTAATAAATTCAATTGATGTTAATAGTACTAAAAACATATAAAAACAAATTACTTATAACTTATAATGAATAAAAATAGTACTTAAAAATACAAAAAATGTACATAAGTATATATATATATATATAAAAAAAAAATAGTCTAAATAGTGTAGTGGGATTTTTTTGTCCAACCAAGTGATTGAACCTATTATTCCATCCTTTGCAAACATATGTACAAGAATTATCACTAAGAATAGTTTGATGTACATTTCATGTTAGAGGAAGATGTTGACTAAACTAAATATCATTGTCATTATTTCCGATTTATAATTTATTCTTTTTAATGGGCCATTAAAATATACATAATATGGAGTCAATATTCAACTAAATCGTGAGCATCAAGATAGAAAACAAAAGGACGTCTCACACCAACGCGAACGAAACTATAGCTGAGATCTCGTTAAGTTGGGAGTAACCTATTCCAATTTCAATGCTAATGCTAACAGTTGGTTTATTGATTGGAATATATAACTCAGTTCTTCCCAATTCAATTTTTGTCATTTTATTGCACATTTTCCATTTAAATACCCATATACAATAATGTCCATTACGTTTTTCTTTTATGAACTCGTGCAGAATTCATAAAAGAGCATCCACATCCATCATCATGATTATCATTCTGTATTTGTTGGATAATGTAAAGTATATCATGATTGCTCAAAATACTATCGTGCAATACACTATAGTACCTATATCGCAGATATATGCATCTGGTGATCTTAATAAATACATTTTTTTATAATTGTGTAATTTAGTATAGAGTATAGGAATGACTTTATATGGCTATAGAGAAAGACATTTTAATTAAATTTAAAAAAGAAAGAAACGAAAATAGGTACCAAATACACATGTGTATTATAACCTATATTATTACCTATATTTTAAATTTTAATTTAATTGAAAAAAAAAATTGGACAGGACGGGTGTGGACCCCGCAGGTATTTCAATTTGGGTACACTGAAAAAAATTATTCAACGAAAAGTTATGTTAAACGATAAATAGTAGTTGTAACATAATAATATCTACGACTACATGCTTTTTGGTAATAGTTACTGGATTTCTTTGATACAGTTACAGTATTCATTTTATAAAAGTTGTAGTGTATGGGTACATTTTGGTTAAATCAACAATACATTTGTAGACACTAGAAAATTACACTGGTAATTTGTACATAAAGTATGTGTAACGGATATGATTATTGTTTAGTAATGTCTAAAATGTAATTTGTTGATTTTAAGTAATATTCAGTTGGAATAACCAAAGTTTGGTAAAAATAATCAAATTTGTTATCTATACAGCGATTTCCATTGGTAGGTATTATGACAGAAAATATTATTAAGTAGGTAGGTTTTGTGAATTGACCGATAATCCCATTCGTATTTTGTATTTTGTACGTGCAGCATCCTAGTTTTTGTCTTTCACAGTGTTAATAATAAGGTAAAATATATATAGGTATATCACCTAATAATAAGGTTATTGTATTGAAATTGCTATGGCTGATCCTGATGTGGCAGACTTATTGAGGGCTTGGTGCCTTGAAAAATATATCGGCATTTTTGAAAGTAAGTATACAAATTTTAATTACGCTGCTACATATTAATATATTAATACAAAAAGTTCAAATGACAAACATTAATTTATAATAGGGAATTATCCATAATATTAATAATTAGTAAGATCTAAAATATTAATAACTATAGGTACCTACCTATAGACTATTCTCATTAGGTTGTCTATAAGAATAATTTTTAGGTCGATAAAAGTGTACATATTATATAAAAATGCGATATGACATTATTTTACTGTATGGAAAAAACTGTAGGTACCTACTAGGAAAAAAAACAAAATCTACTTTGTGCCCACGCGCTATCACGCGATTTTTTTTCTATTGCTCAAAATATGTTTCTGTACCCTCTTTTACTTAAAAATCTTTTCAGTCATCCATAGTTTTAGTTATAGACAAAAAACTTCAAAAATCGTACATTTTCCTAAATTTTGTATTTTTATTCGCTCAAAACAATGGTTTAAATAAAATTTAATTATCATACATGTTTTTTATGTTATAACTTAGAATTATATAATTAAATTATGTTTACACAATTGTTTTGAGTGTTTAAAAGTACATCATACAGAAAAACCATTTTTTTAAAAAAAATGTAATTTAAAATTTCAAAAAATGTAGGTATGATTTTCAAGTTTATATCCACCTATTATATCAACATTTTTATAACTATAAAAAAACAAACATTTAAAAATAAAACATTTGGGTCGTAAACCAGATTTAGGCTAGTACCTATACCTACCTATCACTATTAATTATTAATACCTAACTATAATATTATTTAATATATATATATATATATATGGGTATAGGTACCTACCTAATATAATAATAATAATTAGAGCTCGGAAGTTGTTGTATTTGCATGTTTTTTTTGAACCATTAGATTTATTGCTAAGTGAGCTAGAAATTCATTCCAAGACATAACGAAAAACATATCAAAAGTTTATACTGCATATTTTTGCGTATTTAGAGATTTTTAGATTTTAGAGCATATTTCTTAATTTTACAATTTTTTAGAGCATATTTTATAAATAATTATAATTTGTAAAAATTCAGTATGAATATTCGTAAATAAAAAAATTATAGTGTGAGAACTTACTAGATATTCTTGTATCGTATTTTTCAAATTTCCATTTAACATTAAAAACAATGTTTTTCCCCTATTGATTAGTATAATATATAAATATATTGTACATATACCAAAAGAATGAATACATTTATCCGTCATTAAGTTATTTAATATGAGTGTAGGACTGATTTTATATGGGTATAGAGAAAAAAATTTCGATTAAATTTAATAGAGAAAGAAGTTTAAATAGGTACCTAATACACATGTGTATTATATACCTATATATTGAATTAAAATTTATTTTTGAAATTTAATTGAAAAAAAATTAGACAGGACGGGTGTGGACCCCGCAGGTTTTTCAATTTGGGTAGATGCAAAAAAAAATTTATTCATACCTATAGCAGTATATGTACATATACCAAAAGAATGAATACATTTTTCCGTCAATATGTAATTTAATATGAGTGTAGGACTGATTTTATATGGGTATAGAGAAAGAAATTTCGATTAAATTTAATAGAGAAAGAAGTTTAAATAGGTACCTAATAC
>JAIPRL010013768.1:0-10177 GCA_025469235.1 Pemphigus obesinymphae
ATTTCAAGATTATAAAGTCATTATTTTCGAAATTACGACGAAATTAAAATTCTCGATTTTATAAAATCGTATTTTTCGTAATTTTTTGGTAGTTTTTGCTTACGCATTAAAAAACTATTATGAAAATCGAAAAATGACCTCTTAAAAGTACCAACTAGATGCAATTTGCTACCGGACACCGTGTATGAGTGTAAAGATCGGAGCACTCCTTCTCGTAGAAAAAGTGTTTACAGAAAAATAAAAAAAAAATAAAATAAACATCATTGTAAAGCCATAAGCTTCCTCGCTACGTTCAGAATCTAAAATATCATGATTTCACAATATTAAAAGTGGAACTGACATAGAATCACATATAAAATACTTTTAAAAAGTATTTAAATATTTTTTAATTATTCAATTTTCTTTTTTCTTAAAATTACCTATACAGAACCCCGTTTTACTTATTGCGAAAAAAAAGATTAACACGGTCGGTCAAATTAAGGTCACTCATTTATAAAATTATTTTATACTGATGAGTTATAAATTTATAAAATATCTTTATTTACCAATTTTTGGACAATCCATGAAGCAGTTCCCCTTTTATTTGCACAAATTACAGTTTTTGAACAAAAGTTAGATGTGAAGTAAATATGTAAATAAAAAAAAAATCACAATAACTGTGACAACCTCCATATAAGGAGTATTATTTAGTCAATTTATTTATTATAATTTCTTCATAAGATTTTTGTTTGTATGGGGCATACGTGATCATGTGTTCGTTTAGCATATTCTGTAGTGTTAGTAACCCGTATCAAAGTATACGGGGTGCCATTATACGCATCCTCGTGCGTATGTCAGATAGGTTTCTATTTTATAACCCCGAAAACATATATTTTTCACTCAAATAGAAAATTCTAATTCTATTAGAAGTTTAGACCATCGCAACGAGTACATCAATTTTAATTTTGAAAAAACACTCGAATTTTCAATAACATTTACGAAGCACTTTTTAAAAATTGATTTTATTTAATTAGATATTTTTAGAGTAGTTTTTAAACAAAAAAAGGTGATGCGGAGGCTCTTAAACTTACTCGATTTGTTTCATACAAAATCAGGAGATATTTTCGAATTTTATTAAATTCTTATTTACATTTAATAATGAATAGTAAGTATATAATTCGAACATTTCCTTCGATTTTCTATGAAATACAAAGTCGAGCATAAGTAGTGGCGCGGCGATAATGAACATATAAACATTTGTTTGAGAAATATTTTCGACATTTTTTATTAATATAAGATATTATTAATTATTATAAATTTATTTTATTTATTACTATTAATTTTATTTGTAGAAGCTGCCCATCAATTTTTGGTGACACAAACATTATTATGCATGTGTTAAGGATATATTTTACCAATGTTGAGAAAGTTAATGATTATTTTGAATTCAGTTAAGTTAAGTTAATAGAAAAAAATAGTAAAAGTGTAAAGTTAATAGTTATTTTTAAAACATTTTTTTTTGGTTGAGTCAATACAATATTTCAGATATATAAGTATAATTATGAATTTATTATTTTTCTGGAAATACTGTTATTTCTTAACTTTAGACATCTTGAAAATTTAAAAGTAATTAGTATAATACTATTGAAAATATCACAATGTATTTCTAATTATTATTAAAATTAACAACTAATAGGTTCATAAAAACGTTTGGCTAGTAGGTATCTACTAGTTTCTATAAAATTCTAGCAAATGTAAATTGCTCATTGCAAATATTAATACCTACCTAAATATTGTTTACTGGTGGGAAATCTATTATATTTCTCAATTTATATTATGGCGGGATTATTATATAATATATCATAGGTATTCTGTTTTTTAATTATATTTTTGGGAAATAAATAATTACTATAATATAATAATTATTAGAAACGAAAAAACCCAGTTTATTTTTATTCAACAATTTTGACAATAGACACAATATAAAATCAAAATGTATAAATTCTTCTTCTTCTCCTTTGCCTTCTATCTCAACTATTTGGGGTCGGCCAAAATTGTATAAATTATATAACAAAAAAAAGTCAAGTTAAAAAAATAAGTTAACAAAAATCAAGTATAAAAAATTTAAATTAAAAGTCAATTAACGTAACTTTTAACTTAACTATTAACTTATAAACTCGTTGAAGGCCAATATTACATTTTACAACAACTCAGCTATTAGAATTATTTGTCATTTGATTAATTCCTAACATGGAACATACCTAATAATAATAATAATAATAATAATAATACTGGAAGATAATATTGCGCCCGGTATGTAACAATATGTAACCAAACATACATCATTTCTTATCAATTGTGACTTGAAATTTTTGGATTTTTTATGTATTTACCCAGAACTTGTGAATTATAATTTATATTGTATTTAATTATTTTTTCTACAATTGTGGAAAAATAATTGAAAAATACTATATTATGGAATATCTCTCTACAGCTGATGAAATAATGTTGAAAAGAAGTCTTATTTGTAAGTATAGGTGGTAAGATATTTTTTAAATCATTATTTTAATATTTAAACATTTTAAAATATTTAGTTATATTATTTGAATTAAATCATAACAGCCTTAGTCCATAGCTCTTTCATTAATACTAAATTAATTATAGGTAATAATGATATTACAATTTCAATATTTTTAGGTACCTAACTACCTACCCAATTTCAATAACAACAATTCAATTCTGGAGAAATTATTCACGTATATAAACTACATACTTATTTACAAGAATTTATTGTATGGAATGACACTACATATATGATATAAAATTAGTTTTTATTTAGGTAAATTATATGCAATTTATAATCATGTAATTCATCTTAAACTATCATACACAACTTCCTCTTCTTTTCTTTATATTTTTCTACTATCTGTCTCATACAAAATATATTGGCTCCATTATTGGCTTCAAAAAATAAACCAAAATAGATTTTTTGTAACGAATCCTTATAATGTGACTTATAAGTCATAAGTTTTATTCTTCTATAGTTCTCACATTCCTGTACATTTCTTTATGTAACAACTTAAACCACAACTTCTCCATCCTTCTGGAATTATTTTTTATTAAACAATTTTTTCAGCCACCTTATATCAAAACTCCCTAATTCTTTTCATATATCCACTAGCATTCCATACAGTCCTATAACTTTTTTTTTTCATTTTTCTAATTGTATTCCACAGTCTTTTCTTATAACACCTATATTTTACTCAACTTGATCTATCGCCTCTTTTGGAATTTCTTTACTTAATAATCAATTAAAATATTATTTATATTTATTGCCTCCCTGTCTTTTGTTAACACTATCCTATTTTAAACCCCCTAGGTTTACAGACCATACATTTTTCAAATATAGATTGTTTTGTTCTTACCCTCGCCATCTATACGCTTCTTTTATCCCTAATCTTTCATACAACTCATATTTCCATAATTTAGCTTTACTCGCTGTATTTTTTGCTGTTTTACATAAAATTTTATACTCTACCTAATCATTACTCCCTGGTTTTCTGCCATTTCTTAAACTGTGTATTTTTCTTTGGTATTATCTTCTGCACTTATTCTCTGCCATACTACACCTACTCTTACCAACGACTTCCTTAGCTACCCTCTTAACATCCCGTGCTACCTTTTCCCACATTTTGTTTATATTCCCATACATTTCCTCACTCCAGTGTCCTTTAGCTTTCTGTAAATACTTTTTCATTCTCTCCAGTTATTGTCCTCCACCTAATCCTCAGTTCTCACATTAATTTTTTCTTCATTTAAAGTAATTTTTTAATTCATATATTTTTAATGTTTTTTACTTTTTCTGTTTTATAACCAGGTGTGCATGCAATTGAGGAATATTCCAAATTATATTAAAATTGACATCAAATGTTTTGAAATATGAAGGAAACAGTAAAATCAACATACAATAACAATTACGACAAACTGAAATGGGGAAATATTAAGGGTGATACACTATTGTAGATTGATAGAACAACACATTTATGTAAGTATATATACAACTTATTCATGAAATAAAAATTGTTTTCATCCTTTAAGGTTGGCAGCTATGCTTTTGGTACCACATAGGGGTACTTACTTTAATTACAAATTGTGTCGAATCCAGGTATACCTCATGAAGACATAAGCCCTCCTGAAATCTCAAACGTCTCCTGATGAATACAGTTATTGGTCAAAACAGTGGATAAAATATTTGTTTGCTTGAATAGAAATTACACAAAATAATTTTGTAATCAAAATATTTCAGATGTAATGTGAAGCCTTTAATTTAATTATTATTTTTTGATTTTTCAATAGGTTTTAAAAATGAAAAAAAAATACATGTTCTGATATTCTTTAAAATTGATTATGTTTTTTTATTCATAATTACTAATTTATATAATATAGGTATATATTTAAATACTATATTAACATTATACAATTTTTAGTTTTATCAATTTTATGTTATTTTATATGTATTTATAACAATTGTAGATTTTGTAATAAAAGTGATAATCTCAGGATTAAAGACCTGAAAATTAAATAAAAGGTTAGTGTATAAATTCTATGTTAAACAATAATTTATATAAAGGATATGCCATTTTCTAGAATATATTCTTATATTTTTTTATAATAATGTAGGAGAATAAGATACCTATATTATTTACTGCCTCTGTCTATTAAATATGTAATATAGCAAAATCCCATAAAACAAAATATGTAGCGTATATAATAAAATTAGAGTTTTAACATCTTTTATACATTTTTTAAAGGAGAATATTTTCTAGAAAATTACATTTTCTTTTTGTAAAATATTGTTTAACACAAAAGTTGTAGTATTTTAAGTTTTAATTTTTAAAAAATATGGGTAACATATATTAAGGTAAGGTTACCATATTTTATTTTGAAAAAATTGGAACAAAAATATATTATATTATAGTTTTAAGTAAAAGATCCACCATCCAAGTACTTACCATTTTTTTTTTGATTTACTCTATATAAAATGTTAATATTATTTCTGTTAAAACTTTTCTAACTGAATACTTGATCTTGATCTCTGACTAATCAGACACATGATTCCATTTTTCGATCAAATATTTGGTTAGAAAAGTTCTTTAAGGAGTACTTTTTTTGATTTATTTTTGTTTTTATTAATTTTTAACAAGTCTCAAAAATGTGATATAGTTGTCAAAACTTAGTGTGACTACTATTCTGTTATTACTAACTACTGTAAATATGTCAAATATCATTTGTAACTTCCGAATTTTACATTCTATAATACTCAATATTCATTAATGAGAACACATGTTCTACTGCTGTATTTGAATCAAACCAAGTAAAATAAAATTTAACGTCCACATATATTGCTTTTATATAAAGTTAATTCAAATGTTTAAAAGTTGATGAGTAATAACCAATGATCTTATTCGAGAGTAACGTTTTTGCATTTGACATTTTGTTCTATAAACAATTTTTCAAATATTATAAGCCATTAGAAAAAAATTTATTTTCTCGATACTTATTAACATTACAAATTTAATTTATAAAATTAATATTTATCAAAATATTTTTATGTAATTCAAAATAATACCTGCATATCTTGCAGTAAGTATAATATCTATGTCTATGTTAAATAGATATGTATTTCTGTTAATTATATCATTTTTAAAAATGTTTTTCTATAGTAAAATTAAAAAAGGTTAATATTAAATATCAAAGTTAATTTCTGGGACAATTAGCCATTCCGAAAAGCATTTTCAGAACACCGGAGTACCATGTTCAAAACTTGTAGTGTCCTGGTTAAACCAGGACATATGGCAATCCTATAAACATGGGAAAGATATTAAAGAAATTGCTAATTATTTAGGTTTATCAAAAATCTTCAGCTGGTAAAATTGGTTGATTTATAATTTATTAATTTTAACTATTTATAAGTATGTGTTTAATTATTATTATTTTAAGATTTTAGGTAATTAAATTATTAATTTTTAAGGTTGAATAAAGTACTTTTGTTACCAATCTTTAATATTAATTTGTACTTATATAAAATAGTTGAAGTAAATAAACTACCACTTAAAAATAAATAAATATTTTTAACATACTTATTCATTGATTATTAAATATAATGAAACAATTAATTATAGTACTATAAATAAAACATTATTTTACTTTTCATAATTTAATAAACTAAAAAATTATATATAGATATAATTTAGTTCTATATTTTTTTTATTAATTTTTCAGATAAGTGGTCCTAAAAGAAATAGATCAAAATCAAAATTTTTTTCTTCTTCAATACTGTTCTTAAAATATTTTAGTATGTTCAGAAAAGTGGACCATAGATACAGAAAGTAAATAGTCAGATTTCATTCATACTCTCTTAGAACAGAAAACAAATTGTTATGAATCATGAATATCTAAAAATATTAATATACAGTATTACATTTATCTCCTCAATGATTGGCTTTTTCCTTCATGTACCTTCATGAAGCAAGCTAAGAATGAATCAATAATATAAATTTCAAATGTTTATTAGGTACCTATGTATAATATGAAATATAATAATATTTTAGGTGTTTAAAAGAGGAACAAATGTGAATGAACGTTTTCTTTGTTCCATAAATGTTTGAAAATCAATATGCAAATTCACTTCAACAATTTTTTCTTCTGAATAACTTAAGGGACACACGCCTAATCGCTAAATTTTATGACAGTGTGCACCCATTGGACGGCACAAAGAAGTTATTTAGTTGTAACGGATATGTGCTAATTTGTAGAAATATAATTTTAAGAATTTTTAGATTTTAATTTTAAGAAATATAATTATAATATGCATTATATGATTTTAAATCATAAGAAATTTGTAAATTTAATTTTATTATTAAAATTGTTAATTAATACAGTATATTCTAAATGTCTGTGTAGATTGCAGTGTTGGGTAATAACAATAGATGTAACTCATTACAGTAACATAATTTTTGAGTAATATTATGGTAACTTCGTTATTTTATTTTATAGTTCTGTAAGAGTAATTAAGTGAATTAATTATAAATAACTTTGTAAAATACTGCATTACCTTTTAATAAATAAAAAATAAAATTCATAGGTATTTTAATTATTGAATGATTTTATAATAGGTATATAGGTGTAGGTATGATATTAAATTTCATAATAATAAACAAAAACAGATCATTTTTATATTTTATTTTATTATTTTCATTTTTACACATTTAAAAATGTTGAAAATAACATTATTGTAACTATTTACTTTTGAATATTTCTTAATAAATATAATATACACTGCTGTAAAGTTATAAGATATTATCATAGATTTCTATATAATATTTTAAAATTTAACACAATCTGCATATCTATCTAATACCTAGTTTGATTTTAAAAAATCTTAACGATTGTGTGTAAGTCAGTAACATTATAAGATATAAGCACATACATTTGTAATTTCTGTATAATATACAAAACAATATATTATTTCTGTAGTATATTTACATAGTTAAATTTACTTTTTTAAAATTAAATAATTAGTTTTCACATTTTTTTGTATTATATAATGCATCATACAACATTAACTACACACTGTACAACATAAATTCTACATTAATAGACGATTAGTATTTAGTGTTGTATATTTTGTAAATTATGTGGGATGTAAAATTAAATTTATCTATTTACCTATAGTAGGTAGATACCTAGGTATATAATATGTTGTATCAATTTAAGTGTACAACCAACAATAACATAATGTACTTGCATAAATACAATTAAATATAATAAATTAATATAACAATATGAGTAATTGATTCAAAATTACAACATAAGAATAAATTCACATTATAGTATATTCAAATAAACTAAATTAGCGGCATTTTTGATTTTAATAATAACTCAATAAAATTAAACGCTGTGTCTAGATGCACGGACACTCGACACGACGGACCAACCGTGTAAATATTTCCTACCTAGTTGTTTAATGGGCATGCACCTGGACTTTTAATTTTTATATTTTGATATTTGATTCGGGTTTTTTATGCATGTACCTATATTTTATCAAAATGTTTAGGTAGATTATATTACATCGTAACTCATATATTTTTATAATAATTATTGTTGAGAATTGACAAACGAATAAAATATGTTAATAAATAAAATAAAACAAAAGTATATCTACAACTTTTTAAAATAATATTAATTAACAGAATACTACATTAGGTACCATTGCTTAAATATTTTAAGTTAAAATAATCATCTATCTGTACTAAAAATAATGATATGATAAAATGAAATATAATACTTTTTATAACAATATATAATAATAGTAAATATTAATTTATTATTATTAATAATAAAAAAAGCTTCTGATTGAAGTTTAGTGTATGTGTGTAATATTATTTCCGATTTACAACCATTTTCCAATATTTACGAAGGGAGTTTTCCTTTAAAATTTTATACAATATACATGCATAAAAAAACCGAATCAAATATCAAAATGTAAAAACTGAAACAAATTTGCAAGTCTAGGCGCATGCGCACTAAACGACCGGGTAGGAAATGTTTGTCCGTGTACGCATTATCTACACGAGCGCCCGTGTATCTAGACCACGATTAAAGATAGAAGTATATAGAAGTATATCTTTAATCGTGATCTAGACCACGATTTAAGATAAAATAAATAAGATTATCTTAAATCATCATCTAGACACAGCGAAAATTAAATAATGCTTTTTGATAATAACACGTTTACTGATAAAATGGATATATTAGTGAATGATAAAAAGGATATTCAATTACTCTTTGGTAATAACATAGACGCTAGTGTAACTGCATATTACTATCATGTACCTATGTTATTTATTACCGCTTGTATTACTGATGATGACAGGGGTAAACTGTTGTAATTGGCATCATAAATTATATATTATAACTACAATGATTTTTATTAATTAAAAGCTAAAATAAAAAAAAATAAAAACTATATTGATAGCGTCCCCATTGAGTGAATATATTTTGCCAAAAACCAATAAATATTAAAAAAAAATTTTAAGAACAAAACTAAAATACAGATACTTCTTTATCTAGTACAATTATTATATTAAGTTTAAAATATTAATATATTGCTTCAATTCCTAATTTTAATTCAATACCTTTTTTTTTTAATAAAATAGAGATATTTTGAAAAGTATTTGATATAAATTTTTAAATGCAATTATTAATTTTCTTTTATTGCTATAAAAATATATAAAAAAAAAAATAGTGGTTGCCATTTGAAAATCGAAAGTTGAGACTTGTCTCTCATAAATTAACTGGGACAAATTTTTGAAAAGTTAATTCAAATATGCGTATTATAGTGTCTAGCAATATGAAAAAAATCAGAATTCAAAAATATTAATTAGGAGCCGAGTTAGCCGAGCCATTCATTACATTAATAATGAATGAAAAGAAATTTGTATATTTTTCTCAAAATTCAAATATCAAAATAAATCCAGGAAAAATTTTGGCAATAAGTACCTACTTACTTTTATTTGTCATTTTAAATGTATAAAATTAACCTAATATAGAACTACAATAAACGAAACCCATAAACTCGTATTTTTTCGTAGTAAATTAGAAATAACATATTATCATTGATTATAAATACTATAGATTGTTCACTACCATACAAAACTCGACGCACCAGTATATTCACACGATAGAGAGCGTTAACAATATGAATAAAGTAGAATAATATTTCTTATTGTAACATTTTGACGAACAGTCGATTTATTTGGACTACTAAACGATAATAAACCTGTTTTCGTGATCTCGTCACCCGACTACCCTCCGCGCACGACCACAGAACACCATCATAATTGAATACGAATAACAATATTGAATTTATTGATCAAAATTATTTTTCTTGACACTAATATTATTTTATTTTACATTACCCAATGTCGCGCGTCGGGCACATCACAGTCGCACAGTAATAACCCACGGTCGTAGGTACGTCCGTGTAGGATAGGAATAAATACAAATTTATTTTCATAGAACAGTTTTAATTAATACAATACAATTAAATGTAGGTAATTATTTTGAATATCCAAGTATTGCATTAAACAATACAATATAAACTAGTATAAGTCCATATTTAACTTTTAAATCCGGT
>JAIPRL010013769.1:0-10176 GCA_025469235.1 Pemphigus obesinymphae
ACACACACACACATATATACATAACATATAATTTAAATATCGAAGATAAATAAAATAAAATAAAACGATATAATATGTACATACATACAACCATAAATACAACTCATATCACCCTAAGTCTATAGACCCCTTACTTTTTCGCTTACTACAGAGCCATAACACTAATACCTAGAAAAATATCACACACAGAACTGAGACGCTTACACCTCACTATAAAATCGATTCGGTAACACTGAAGTCATATTTCGTTGTGAATTGACGTTAAACAAAACGTAGGTAACGTGTACAATGTATTTATAAATAATATCGAATTTTGTTTAATAATCGTAAGAAATACCAGTTTTATCTTATTTATTTTATTTTATCAACAAACATAATGTTAATGTGGTATACAATATTTTTATGCTAATTATAAATTGTCATTGCGGGCCGCACAAAATCGCTACGCGGGCCGCGGGTTGCCGACCCCTGCTGTATACTATATGGACATATATAGATTATCTTTATATTAAATAGGTAGTCAATAGATGATAGTCATTACTTCGTTATTAATATGCACGTCAATTGTACACTTGTACCTATCTGCACATATTGCGTGATTTTAAAATATTTTATAGGACTTGAGCCCCCACATTATAATATGCCTATACAACCCCTTTCTACAGAAAGTAACCGTACTCTGTATGTAATATGTACCTACCTACTGTGTAATACCTACAAACATTTTAATGCTTAATGCTAATGCAAAATGCAATAATAAGTAATAATAATACGCAATAATAATTAGTATCTAATAATAATTGGGTTGGTATTCAAAAAATAACAAAGACTGAAAAGACACGTTTTCTAATGCTTATAAATTATTTCACGTTTAATTATAATTCTATATAGCACTTAACTCGAGTCCCAGCGAATTTTAAGCCCAAGTTCTACCTACGATAAGCGATATCTAACATGATGTTATATTTATATGGAAAACGACCCCGGCGGATAATTCTGCTCGGCTTTTGTAAACAATGTGCAATTCGACGGACAACAGTCAACACTGCTTCGGGTGATTCCAAAACAATTATGTAGATATCCACAAATATAATAATAATATTGTACCCAACTAAAACCGAAAACATAACGCAATTAAAATAAAAATTTGAAAACATTATTTGTTTATGACCAGGGCTCTGGAATTTATGCACTTAAAATCAAAATAATATGCATTTCAAAATATTGAAATATACAGTTAAATATATGTTTATCTTTTGATAAAATATGCTTAAATGAATAAATATTCACTTTAAACAGTATTCAAAATATTCATTTTATTAAAAAATTATCAATATGCCTAAACGCTTTGATAGCAGTACAATAACAATCGCCGAAACACATTTTTGTACTGTCAGGTGAACATTTTCAGCTAGCACTACAGACTACATTAAATCCCTCATCACAGATATATAAAATTACCGTATTACCACAGAATAGATACTACTATTTACTACTTAATACTTAAAATAATATTACGTAAAATAATTTAGATTTTATGGTTGAATTTTATATGAAACACATGATTAAGTGTGGATGGATGAAGTGGAGAGAAGCGTCAGAAAAAATAATCTCTATTCGATTAAAAGTTACATTTTATAAAATAGTGGTGAGATCTGCAATGATGTATGGAACAGAATGTTAGGCAGTAGATACATAAATAGAATAAAGAATGAGTATATAAAATGTAGTATATAGGAGTAGACAGTTGACGAAATATAAAATAAGTAATATATGTTGATGGAAAGAGGTGGGGGAATATAATGGCGAGTGATATGAGGAAAGTGGAGGTAAATGAAGAAGATGTGGGAGATAGAGATAAGTGAAAGTGTAGGATTAGGATGGCTGACCCCAAATAGTCGGGACTTTGGGAGAAAAGGCGAAGGAGATGATGGTTGATGTGAATACAAAAATTTGTTAATTTTATGAAGATTTTAGATTTTTGTTAATAATTTTTCAAAATATTATAAATAATTGTACAGTATCCAGTAAAACCTTTAAATTTTCAAAATATGCAACAATATGTGCTAAAAACTTTAATTTAAGATCTAGACATTAATATTAATCAGAATTCTTCCAATTACTTTCTGAACAAATAAGCAAATGTATATTATAAATATAATATGATTGAATATGACGAATATCCCGTCTCCTGAGCTCTGTTTATAACTGTAAAAATATAAACTCAAACACTTTTTTAATATTATATAATTTAAACTTACCAACTGCAAAAGCTTCGTAATCAGTCTATAACTTATGATATTTTTAAATGTCTCATAAAACTCGCATATTGCATTGTTCGAAGTTATACACATACATTTTTATCATAAAATATCTCGTACTATATTATATTCTCAGGTATGGATTTATAGGAGGGGGTGATTATAAGCTTATATCACCAACTAGTGTCCACACTTTTTTTTTTAATATTAATAATAATTACTTTGTATATATTATATTATATAGTATAAGAATACAATTTTTGGTAAATGCTGTTTCAAAATCAAATAGATCATTACAAATCACAAGTAAATTCTATTGTCAAAAAAAGTGGATTATAATTATGTTAAAATAGTGTATAATTTATCATTTTAAACCATAAATGGGACGTTGAGCGCAACAGTGGTCCATGCCAAAAAATGGTTAATAGGAGTTATATACTTATATAGCTTTTAATTTCTATTACAATTTAAAACTATATAAAAAATTCAATATTAAAAAACAAAATAAAATGAACTAGGTATTTGTTTTTTATTTATTGTACCTATATTACATCCAAGTGGTAGATCCACGTAAAAATATGGACTATGTAAGTCTGGACGTTAAAAATCTGGACATTACATATATGGATTTTTAATCTACCGAAACCGTAATAAACTGGACATTACAAATCTGTATTATTAATTTAAAAGATTTTTTTAAAAAAGGTTTTTATCAGACTATGTATATGATGGTTCTTAGAGGAAAATTAGGTTATCATGTATGAATTGACGCGTGGATATTATGTTGATATGCCTATGTGATAAAAATTATTATAATCATTTGTATGACGAAAATCATAGTAAGTAGTGTGTAATAGTGTATAGAAACGGCAGTCATAATGATAATATCCATTTTCAATGTTTACAAGCCATATATATCTTTAAAATTTTAGTTGTTCATTGATTCACGTTATAAACAAATTTTTGTTCTAATTTTATAATTTGTGCTATTGTGTTTATAATGTCTAAATCTACATTAACCAACTACTTTACTATTGCGCATAGCAATAGCTTTAAACGTTTGTGGTTTTATAAATATAACCAGTGCCGTACAGATTGGGGGGGGGGGGGTGTCTCACCCTCCAATTTCGGAAAGCAGTCGGTAAAATAAAGTTCATTTTTTTGTTTATTCGCGTTTTGAAAAAATTATTTTGGAACTTTGGTAAAAAATATGCAGCAATGAATTCTTTTTTGGAATTTCAAGTCGACAAACTATAAATTATTAAGATTTTAGTTGGAAAAATAGTAAAAAAGATAATTACTTTTTTTATGCTTTGAAGAGAATTATATTATTTTTTTACATTTTCACACCAAAAATTTTTCTTCGGAATGGCCTTGAATGTATCTCCAGATGAAATACTGGATGAACTGGCAAAAAAAATAACTAAAAATAGATTTAATAATTTAATTACAATATTATTAATATTAACTAGCATATTTTTTCAGTTTGTACTTTGTACTAAAATTATTTAATAAAGTGACCTTTACGATTACATGAGTACCTATATTATAATGTATAATCAATGGTATTAGGTAGGTAGGTACAGTTGATTTGTTCTATGTAAAATATTATAACAAAAGGTATATATAAAATATATATAATTTATAAATATATAAAATGAAGAATATTTAAAATTTTGTAATTTACATGATACTAACAAGATTTCATGAAAAAAAGTAGTTAGGTGCATTTAAAATAACATTGTTTATAAAGGTTTGGTATAAAACGAACTTGTTTATCCACTAAACGTGCTTAATTCCAACTTACAATGATTTATACGACAATTGAAAGTACAATACAACTGAAACTATTAAATGCTACATTTGTTTAAAATTTAAAATTATTATATTGACATACGTAGTTATATTAATTATTTACATATTAATATTTGAAAAATTTTAATAAAAATAAAAAGTACTACATATATGGAAGATTTAATCAATATAACGTTATTTATAATACCTACCTAATATTATTGAAAAATTCTGACGTTTTACATAATAATTAATTAACATAATGTGTTTTTGCATTATTAATTTATATAATAGTATATTATATATATGTACATAGTAAGTTTATATTATTATACTTGAAGGTATAGTTATTTTATGCATTATTACTATTATTATTGCACTGGGCATTGTTATATTTTTAACAAATTCTATCTTATATATAAATAAATAAATTAGTGAAATTGGACACAATTGGATCATCAATCATAATATACAACCACAAACGAGGAACATTGAAGACATAAGTAAATATTATAATAAATTAAATCGTACACTATCGAGCGAGTCACTTGGAGATTCGACGAGCGTTGTGACGAATATTACCGTTCGTATTCTCGCTAACATTCATGGAACGTTTATTATGGCAGACCAATACAGCCTCCTCGCTGCCCCCCCCCTACTAATTCTATTTAAAAAACAATTTATATAATAATTTAAGAGTTTTGTAATTTATTTTAATGTACAGAAATATATATATATATATATATATATATAGAAAGCTGGAAATCTAACACACTCGAAGAAATGCGTGTGCATGTATTAATGCAAAACTAACTCAAGTAGGCACCTACAATATTATCAGTGGCGTCAACAGAATTTCAACATAGTAGGGTCAACTGTGGGCATGTAATTATGTGTTTCTGACTATATACCTTAATATTTATTGTATTTTTGATAATTGAAGTTCAAGATATTAAAATATAATATAGGCATTTCGGGATGGTCCACGGTATTTCATTCAGGATGGACCATATTATTGCGCTTGGCGCTGCCACTGAATATTATATAAATTTATATTGTATGTTCGAATAACACAGGTAGGTAACGAAAAAAAAATTTGGAGCACTTACACTATAAATAGCACCGGTAAATAGAGATTTACAGATAGGTATTAAAAAGTTGAAACTTTTTTTAAATTACAATAATTTGATTTTTAAATTTTTTAAATTGGTTTTTCAATTAATACATTTTAAGACCGGGCAAATAGGAAGTGGAAGCACTTCGCTTATCATAAATCACTGCATTCGAAAAACGATTCTGAGCGGAGCTTCGGTGTGATTATATAAAACCATGGTCTATAACCATTGATTATATATTACTATTAAAATATAATCAATGCCATAACTATCAATTTATACACCATTTAATATGCACTACAATATATATTGTTTCCTCCTTTTTTTTAAAAGAAAAAAAAATAGCAATCTCATAAGTGCAAAATCAATATAATATAGTCTAGTGAAATTAGCATTTCACTTTGGAAAAATATATAGCTTACTGAATTTTTGCAAACACAATTAATTTAGTTTTATAATTTATATGCAAAATGAAAATGGTCGTATTGATTTCATACGAGTAGAAAGTTATTCGAGGTCAAAGGTCACAAAATCAGTATTTTACTAATATCTTGTTTTATATTTTTATATTATTATTATTATTTTTCCATATAACAAAACTAAATAAAATATATATTTGGCAATTTTCTATATATAAAAAAAAAAAAACATATTCACTTTTTTCCTATGAGCAACCGTTATCTCATTATTATACGGTTCATAAATCGTCTTATATAAAGTAATGTTGCAGTATCCGGAACGAGTACCTACGATTCTGTACGTGTGTGAACTTGGTCCATCCACCTCAATCAAACCAATCCGAATAAATTGTAAGTTAAAGGTCTTTAATTGTAAGTAATTTCAAGTTCATTCCCGGAATTTGTAGGTTAGTCGTTTCATAATTAATAGACGAATTAGGTTTTAGGCGGCAACCCCTCCACCTCGATTAAATCAATCCAAATAAATTGTAAGTTGAACATCTTTAATTATAAGTAATTGTAAGTTCATTCACGGCCGAGTTTATAAGTTCACTAAGATCTCGTGGGGGGCTATGAAAATTTGAATGACAGCCCCCCCCCTAAAGTGACCAAATAGATCACATAGTGCATATTCTAACATCGAATATTATAACATTTGTTAAAAACCAATAAGAATATGAAAACAGAAAAAAAAATTTTAATCTGCAAACTAAAGTTTTAGACTTTTTCACCGGCCTTCACATAAATTACAATTTAAATATATGTGGTTATATAATATGTTCACAAAACACTGATAGCATTTTAAAATTTTTCTGGGCTGGACGTACTTAAGTCCTAGGAAAATAATAGTATATAATAATAATAATAAGATAAATAAGAAAAATAAAACAATTGTCGGTCTGAACAATAGTTATTATTTTATTAAATAAGTACAAATAACAAATATAAAATGTAAAGAATAAAAAACATGATGTATTTAAAAAACAAAATAAAATGGAAAATTTGATTTATACTATTTGCTATACGAAAATTTAAAAAAATAAATGATTTAATTTAAATCATAAAAATTTATCAAATTTAAAAATTTAATTTGTTTTAATTACATAAAACAGTTGGTGAGGACGTGTGGTTTAATCATTGTTTCTTGGTGTTGAAAATGACAATATACTTTTATTTAAGTCATTATGTATTTCCCAATAGCCATTCGATCTCAAACAGTATGTTATATAATGACCAACGGTACCAATATTTGATTCACCAACAAAACATATTATACCAGATATTTTATGACTAGAAAATTGAACATTTTATTAATTATTTAGTTAATATACCATTAAAAGTAATTATAAAATAATATTATTACCTGTAATTATCAATCTGTAAATGTGTAAATATTTGTGATAGAGAACATGTTTTGGTCGTTCAGTCTGTTTCAATACGGATTGAATTATGAATATTTTTGTAATTCTTTTCCTCTATTAGCTTGCACCCTAGGCATGTTATTTATTCATCTTTTACATGCAAATTTAATTCATTTTTCAAATTACAAAATCCTTTATTTAATAGCGTATTACGAACATTTGACTTTAATATTATTAGGACGTTTACAAATATTTTTTTTATTCTATATACATAACATTCATGAGTTTCAATTATGGAAGGTTTCCTTCTAAAAGTTTTTCAGCCACGAAACTAATAATGCACTGTGAAAACAATGTTATTAGACCATCTTTTTATTGTGATTTTTTAAATATTACCATTAAAAGTTTACCACACCTTAAGTAAATTTTATCTGTCGCCTTATGCTATGCAACATCTCGACATATATCCAGAAAACTATTGGTCGATTGGTTTGTTTGATCAAAGAAATATTGATAATTATAGAACTCTATGTACGCAATAACTGTTGATACTAATATTGAATCAAATAAGCAAATATTATATATAATTATTTTTATCAATCATAATATAGGTTTGCATAAGTTTCCGTTCATAATTATACTTTTATTCGAACAACTTAAAACAGAACGATTTAAAATGATTCAATTTTGAAAATTAAAGTTATAAATTTAATAGAAAAATATTGGGCAGGACGGTTGTGGCTTCGCAGGTTTTTCAATTTGGGTAGAGCCATTAAAATGTATATGAAATTATTTATGCATAATTACTTATACCAGAAAAATGAATAAATGATTCCTATTTCCGTCCTTTAAATGAATTTATAAGGCCATAAAGAAAGACATTTCTATTAAATTTACTAAAGAATGAAGTAAAATAGGTACCTCATATAAAATTGTATTATATACCAACATAATGGATTAAAATTTATTTTGTAAATTTCATGTTATTAATTTAATTGAAAAAAAATGAGCAGTACGGTTGTAGCCCCGGCAGGTTTTTTATTTTGGGTAGAAACATTAAATTGTATTTGAAATTAATTAGGTATGAGTACATATTCCAAAAAAATGAATAAATGTATCCTACTAGGGTCATTTAAATGAATTAATATAGTCATATAGAAAGAAATTTCAATTAAATTTACTAAAGAATAAAGTGAAAATAGGTACCGAAAACAAAATTGTATTATATACCTACATTTTAGATTAAAATTCAATTTTGTAAATTTAAGTTATAAATTTACAAGAAAAAAAATTGTGCAGGTTAGTTATGGCAGCCAAAGGTTTTTTAATTTTGGTAGAGACATTAAAATTTATTACAAATTATTTAGGTATAAGAACTTATATCAGAAAAATAAATAAATGTTTTCTACTGGGTTCAGATTATAATATTAGTAATTATATTACTGTATCGAAGATCAGACTGATACTGTCCCATTATCAGTAGTTGTAGCGAGTAACCAAAGTAATACCATACCGTACTTTGCCCCACAGACCGTTGTGGAAAACAAGTTCACGTATATATAGGACAAAAATAATGAATACATTTTTGAATAATTAGATAATTTAATATGAGTGTAGGAAAGACATTATATGGCCATAGAGAAAAAAATTTCGATTAAGTTTAACAAAGAAAGAAGTGAAAGTAGCTACCTAAAAAACATATGTATTATATACCTATACATTGAATTAAATTTCAATTTAGAAATTGGAAGTTTGAAATTTAAATGAAAAAAAAATTGTGCAAAGACAGGTGTGGACTCAGAATGGTATATGGCCATAGAAAAAGAAAATTCAATTAAAATTGCTAGAGAAAGAATTGAACATAGCTACCATATAGACATGTGTGTTTTATACCTATATTTTGAAATAAACTTTAATTTAAAAATTAGAAGTTTAAAATTTAATTGAAAAAAATTGGACAGGAGGGGTGTGGACCATACAGATTTTTCAATTTTGGTCGATACGAAAAAAATGTACTCATACTTATAGTCCTTTAAGTACATATACAAAAATAATGAATACATTTTTCAAAAATTAGGTAATTTAATATGAGTGTAGGAAAAACTTTATATGGCCATAGAGAAAGAAATTTCAATTACATTTAACAAAAAATGAATTGAAAATATGTAACAAATAGACATGTGTATTATATACCTATACTTCGAATTAAAATTAAACTTATAAATTTTAAGTATGAAATTTAATTTTAAAAAATGGACAGGGCGGCTGTGGACCCTGCAGGTATTTCTAATTGGGTAGATGCAAAAAATATGTATTCATACTATTATTCGTATAAGTACATATACCAAAGGCATGAATTAATTGTTGCCTAATTGGGTAATTTAATATGAGTGTAAGAAAGACTTTTTATGGCCATAGGGAAAAAATTTTAATTGAATTTAACAAAAAATGAATTGAAAATATGTAACAAATAGACATGTGTAATCGTATTATATACCTTTATTCCAAATTAAAATTTAATTTAGAAATTTTATATTTGAAATTTATATCAAAAAAAAATTGGACAGGACTGGTGCGGAACCCGCAAGTTTTTCAATTTTGGTAGATGCAAAAAAAATGTATTCATATTTATAGTCCTTTCAAGTACATATACAAAAATAATGAATAATTTTTTCAATAATTAGGTAATTTATTATGATTTTAGAAAGACTTTATATGGACATAGAGAAAGAAATTTCAATTAAATTTAACAAAGAAAGAATTGAGAATAGGTACCTAATACACATATGTATTTTATACCAATATTTCGAATTAAAATTTAATTCATAAATTTTAAGTATGAATTTTAATTTTAAAGAAATGGATAGGACGCCTGTGGACCCCGCAGGTTTTTAAATTTGTGTAGATGCAAAAAAAATGTATTCATACTATTATTCGTATAAGAACATATACCAAAACAATATACAAATTTTTCCTTAATTATTTAATTTAGTATGAATGTTTGAATGACCCTATATGGCCATAAAGAATGAAATTTCAATTAAATTTAAAAAAGAAAGAATTGAAAATATGTGCCTAATGCACATGTGTATTCTATACCTATATTTTGATTTAAAATTTAAATAAGAAATTTTATTGAAAAAAAATTGGACAGGACGGGTGTGGACATTGCAGGTTTTTCAATTTG
>JAIPRL010013770.1:0-10174 GCA_025469235.1 Pemphigus obesinymphae
TAACATAAAATGAAATAAAAAATTTCCAGGGGGGGGGGTTGTAACCCCCAACCCCCCCCCCCCACCCTTGGTTGCGCCACTGCCCTGTCGTTACATTATAGAACATTTGTTCACGAAAAATATGTTTTAAAATGCCACATTACGTGAAAATAATATTGGATGCGAATTTAAGTTTGTTTCCACCGTAAGTATTTCTTATGTAGTCAAAATTCGGGTTGATGTTATTTTGTGATATACAGACATTTTTAAACTGTGTCAAATTCGACTCCAATGGTTCAAGCATATTATTATCATCGCAGTTCTTCACGCAATAATTCACAGACAATTCTTTGCAACTCTGCCAAAATTCCGCAATATTAAAATATATAATGTAATTATTTTATTCTTTGTATGCTACTCGTATATATACATATATATAATATTGGCATTGATTAATTACATAATATAGATAGACCACTCAATGATTAATAATGGAAACGCCTAAATATCTCAAATTGAATCAGAATTCTAGTAGTAATAGATTCCTGATATCATGATTCGCTATTACTGCTTTTTTATTTCATGATCATGGTTATATACGAGTAGATAGGTTTGGCAATTCCAGATCCTGCCGTGTTCCGTTAACGACTTCCTTGTGTTGGGAGTTTGCCTCGTGGCGTGCTCTAGCGTTGAATTCTATAACCTACATACTATACTTTTAAATTACATTTGAATTCTATTTAAATTTCATAAAATAAACTAAAGTTGTATAATGCTTAAAATCTGTTCAATTTGCAAAATTAAAAGTAATTTATCCACATTTAAACGCTGATAAACGCTTTAAAACAACTGATCACTGTTTATTCAAACTCATATTACATGTCGAAGAATGAATGTTGTATTCGTCACATAAATAGTCCGTATGTATTTGATGAATTTATAGACAAAATCAAGTAATCATATTTCCATGTTCAGAACATCACATGGAAATTATGGCATATTCAGTACGTTAGAAATTATATTAATTTAAGAATGAGACAATTTACAAGACAACGTAACCACGAAGATCCTAAAGAAAATTGGGAAGTGAAAAAATTTTCAAAACTTTGTAAAACATAATAAATAGTTTTTAAATTGTTATAATAGAACGTACATTATATGTAGAATAATTTCGATAAGGTAGTTGTATTATATTTGTATTGTAAATGCCTTGATTTTGTAACTTTATTTAATAAATAATTTATTACCTCACGACTTTGATATCAGCTACCGAAATAAAAAATACAATCACAAACAATAAATAACTTATAGATTATAAAAATTTGATAAAACAAGCATATGATACATATAGTTTGGATATTTAGTCCACTAGAGAGCGCCAAACGGCGAGCCGGCTGCCGGGAGCTTGGTAATCATTAACGGCACACATTAGACGTGTTTTCGCGATTAACCAAATGCAATTTGGTTACTAAATTCTATAAACAATCAGTTTTGGTTATAATAATTTATAACCGACCAAATGGAATGGTTATTATGTTTGGTTATAGATAAGACAAAATAACATAACCTGGCTAATCGCGAAAGCACGCCTATTGACCAATGTAATTGTAATAGAAGTTGCTAAACCTATCTATATAACCATGATTATGATATTTGTTATTCTCATATCAATTTAATGTTATTATGCCTGCACTCCGGTATTTAACATACTAAAAGTCACTTTATTTGATATTCTCCAAAAAGGGTTATGTTCCTTCACTTCCCTCCTAACGGGTACCAATGTACAGGGATTTTAAGAAAAAGGGGGAAGAGACAAACCCGTAAAGTTAAAGTGCATATCCCCTTGAGTTATTAGCAATCCAAAATTTAATTTTGAACTACCCAAAATAGTAACTTTTAGTATGTTAAATACCCTAGTCTGCAGAACATTTTGGCACCGGTTCAAGCCCATTTTGACTGTGTGATTTTGACTTAATCGTGAAAACACGTCTAATGTGTGCTGTTAATGATTACCGAGCTCCCGGCAGCCGGCTCGCCGTTTGGCGCTCTCTAGTGGACTAAATATCCAAACTATATGTATCATATGCTTGTTTTATCAAATTTTTATAATCTATAAGTTATTTTTTGTTTGTGATTGTATTTTTTATTTCGGTAGCTGATATCAAAGTCGTGAGTTAATAAATTATTTATTAAATAAAGTTACAAAATCAAGGCATTTACAATACAAATATAATACAACTACCTTCTCGAAATTATTCTACATATAATGTACGTTCTATTATAACAATTTAAAAACTATTTATTATGTTTTACAAAGTTTTGAAAATTTTTTCATTTCCCAATTTTCTTTAGGATCTTCGAGGTTACGTTGTCTTGTAAATTGTCTCATTCTTAAATGACATGTATTTTGTCTTCTCTGTATTTACTACTATACCCATATTTTTACTAGCCTTCATTAATTTCTACAGATTTATTTGAACTTCTGTACAAGTCATTCCAATGATTATGATGTCATCTGCGTATACAAGTAATAGTCCCTTATCTAGTGATTATGATGTCATCTGCGTATACAAGAAGTAGTCCCTTATCCAGTGATCAAGATTCCCCGATTGATATTTCTCGGATCACACTTTACAATGCCATGTTAAAAAGTATGGGTGACATGGCATCTCCCTGTCGTTGTCCACTTTTGATTTCAAAAGCCATAGACACTTCATTTCCAAGTTTTACTTTACTATACGTTTTACTGTTGCATAATTGTATCATTTTAATAATTTTCATAAGGATGGCAAATGCTCTAAGCGCCTCCCATAGTCTTTCCCTGTTCACGCTATCATAAACTTGCTTATAATCCATGAACACCATATGTAGTTTCTTTGTAGTAGTAGTAGTAGTAGTAGTAGTAGTAGTAGTAGTAGTAGTAGTAGTAGTAGTAGTAGTAGTAGTAGTAGTGTCCTTGAATTCATAGTGCTTTTCCATTACTTATCTGACTATAAAAATATGGTCTATGGTTGATCTACCTTTCCTAAATCCAATTTGGTATTCATCGACGGTATCTTTAGCGTATTACTCTAATCTTTTTAGTATTATTAATAAAAGAACCTTGTTACCTGTATTCAATTAAGTTATCTCCCTGTAGTTTTTTACTTTTTCTGGGTCTCCTTTTTTAAATATTGGGCACATAAGAGTTTCATTCCAGCTCGTTGGAAGCATTTTCCCCCCCATATTTGTAGAATTACCGAATGTAGTTTCCTTTCTACTTCATGACCTCCTATCTTCCAAAATTCTGAGTTAACCCCGTCTTCACCAAAGACTTTGTTATTTTTCAGTGTGTGTATTGCCTCTTTTGTTTCATCCATGCTAGGGGCAAGTACTTCCTGGCCTACTGTATAATAAGTTCTGATTTCTTGGTCATTACTGTCACTACTTGGTACAAGTAGTTGTTTTTAATTTTACATTTTTTTATTAAATTATTTTATTTAAATATATTTTTAAAAAAATTCCAAGATGTATCATCAGCAAAATATAAAATACCAACAAGTGTCAAGTAACACTTTAACAACTATTACAAGCTATCCTATATTTCATAGATGATAAAGGTACTTTTATCATTAGAAAAAAAAAAACGCTCGCTTATAACCTTATATTTCAATTTGCATTTGTATATCAATACAATTGTCATTTTTTGTAATTGTATAAATAGCCTATTTATGTGTTAAATATGTAATAACTCTAAATATTTTTAAACATATAACTAAAACAACCTATTTACTATGAATATAAGTTTTTATAGTATAAATTAACACTTTTATTTTTTATTTCCTGATGAGCTGATTAAAACATAACCCCTATCCAATTAGTAACTAAAATGAGGCTACTGAAGGGGGAGGGTGATAAAATCCTAAAGTGTGCAATACGAAAAAGTATATATTTTAGTCTCTGCCGGAGTGTATAATGCACTTTGACATCAGTCCGAGTCCGATCCTATGGGTCCCGGGCATCCCTATCTTCTTAGCTTCAGCCAGTTTCATCCAACAGGTCGAATGTACGTAGATCAAATTAATTTGTTAATTTTACGTTCATAATATGTACCTCATGGCAGCTGATTATTATGAGCTGAATAAGAATAAATTGATTGGACTATTTCGGAAAGATCGGAGCCGCGCGCAATCCAATGTAGAATACTTTACGGCCTGTATGTTTTCTTAGAGTTGACCGGAGCCGTATAAAGATATAAGAAGTCGCAATTGCGATCTCTGGGCCTTGGAATGCATATCTTATTATTATTTCGATTTTTTTTTCAGTGTTTTGACTATGGGTTCATAGGTTGCTCGCATACCCAGAAGTCCAATAGCAATGTAATAAAATAAACATTGTCTTCACAAAAACTCTTATTATTTAAATGAACAAACCAAGTACTCGTACGCTATCTATTGAGCTACACCGCTATGAATACACATGTTTCCATATATTGTTCATTCAAGTGGGTCATCTATCCTATAATTAATCAATGGTATTGTTTACTGATGTTTAACTAGAATTAAAACACAGTTATAATATATGCTTCAAAAATAAGCATAATCCAAATCATTCGAGTAAAGTTTTCGAACTCTGAAGTTACAATACTGAAAACGATATTGTAGGTACCTACAGTTCAAATATAGGTTTTTAAATTGTATTCTTACATTGTATAACCTAATATTATAACAAATTAATAAAGTTAAAAACTCGAAAATAAGAATAAAATAATTAGTTTCTCGACAAATAATTATGCAAATTAGTGGTACCTGATAAGACTTTGCAATAGACGTCATGTCCTGTAAATATTCAAAACAGTCATCCTTTCCAATGGGATTGAAGCATGCAAAAATTCCTTTTGAAATTAACTTAAGAATCTCCTTTTGGTAATTATTGGAGTTCTCGTTTTTCTCGGAATTTAATTCCTTTAATTGCGTACACATTTTCTGTGCAAATAGGTACATTCGTTATTTTAAAAAAAAATAGTAACGGTTAGTTATTAATAATTATATAAATTATAGTTATACAGATTTTACCGGAAAAAATCATATTTACAGAAGTCAGCGCAGCGGTGACTAATAAATAGGAATTTTTTTATTTTTATTTGCGAAATAAAATAATCCAATAACAATATTAATATTTAACTGTTTATGTAATTATGTTAACTGCTTAACTGATTATTAATTTATCAATCCCTTTTAAGCTATAATATTTCTTATACATAATATGTATATTATACTAAATATAAAATGCTAAAATACCCCTTTTCACACAAGTGCTCGAGAAACCAGTGGCAAAATACATTTTTTTTTTTTGTTTAATATATACATATTAAGCAAAAAAAAAAAAAAAAGGTCATACACGCAATTTTGACCCTCTTCAAAATAAAATGCTAGAAATTATTCTCAATTTTCCATCGGAAGTGGTCGCATTACCGCAGAATACGAGAATTCTCTTATATTCTCTTATATATTCTGTGGCATTATATTCGAACAATACATAGTCATAAGTTCAAATCCTCAAACATAGTACCGATTTTTATCAATATATAAATAAATTTGTTTTTTTACCTCGATAATCCGTAGGTATTTGGACAAAAACATATTTTAAAATAACTGTTTTTGAAACTAAGCAGTTTTGACAAGATTTCTAGGGAGGGGGGAGATTTTATTAGAAGGACACAAAAAATATTTTTTTTTTTACCTTAGAGTTTATTTAAGATACATTTATATTAAAAAATGTATTAACCATGACCCAAGGGTGGGAGGAAATCGACCCTATCAACACCCATCTTAAAACCGCCACTGTTTTAAGACTATTCGCCCACCGGTCGTTTTAACATTTCTGTTCTTTTCCGTTTCCGGGCTTTCGAGAACACCGCTTGTCCGTAATCAATAATTTATTGTACCTACCTACTATTATACCTATAAAATTTTTTTTCTATTAAATAAAGAAATTATTTTATCTTGGAAATGTGTCCTTTTTATTAAAATTAGGATTAAAAATATTCACGAAGTTATTGTGTACCTACATATTATACTAAAATAAAGATATTTTTACATTTATTTAATATATTATTTATACTGAAATTTTCAAGTTATGAATAATAGCTTAGTCACCTTTTTAACTAACTATTGTTATAAATATACATTACACATTATAATCAGAGTATATATTTTTATTAAATTGTTTAATGGATAAGTTTTTTCTTATATACTGAGCAGTTGTAGCGTAAAAAGAAATCATTACCAAATTAAAGATCAAGACTTTACCTAAATTTTCACATGAGTGATTTTTGATGAAATATTTTCAACTAAAATTATAAATCTCTGGTGAATTGTGAAATGAAATGTCCTATAACTCTGTTTTAATAACATTAAAAGTCGCCCTTGACGAAATTTATACAAATTCTTGATTATTATTTAATATAGATGTATTTTTGCACTAAACAGCTCAGTTTCTTTTTCCTCATCTTATCACGTCCGTTTTCTTCGTATAATGCGTAAATTACGCATGTAGCTTCAACGTCATCCAACACTTCCATACTTTATTTAAAAATAATAAAAAGCCACCAAACAAAAACAGTAGTCATCCACAATAGACAGTAATAGCAGCAGTAATAAGGTAATATCATTGATTTATATTACTAATTACTACATAAATATAATGAATGTTAGTCAACCTATATAACAAAATACAAATAATGGTATTGATCAAATACAATTTGGCACCCTTTTTATATGAAACTAGATTTTGACACTCGTTGAAACACAGAATAACCGAATTAATTATTGATTTACTTAAATTTCGTATTCGGGTTCGACATAAAATTTCAATTTGGTTCGGTTTGGGTTCGGATCGACATAAAAGTTCGGTTCGGTTTGGGTTCCTCTCAAATATTAAGATATTTTTTTCGTCCCCATTTGAAGTCGACCAAGTGTTACACACGTACGCTAGAACTAGCCACAAATATCTTAAATAGAAAATTTCGATTAATTTTCTTGATAGAAGTTTTGATTCATTCAATAACAGGCAAAACGGGCTCGGACCGGTAGAAAAATGTGTTACACACTAGGGTATATTTAACATACTAAGTCACTTTTTTGGGTAGTCCAAAATCGAATTTTGGATTGCTCATAATTCAAGAGGAAGTGGACTTAGCATCTTGCGGTTTTATCTACTTCCCCTTTTGTTTAAAGCTCCTGTACATTGATGTCCAGTGGGACACGAGAGGGATATAGCCCCTTCTGAAAAATACCAAAAAAGTAACTTTTAGTATTTTATATACCGGAG
Organism: Pemphigus obesinymphae; assembly: GCA_025469235.1. NCBI lineage: Eukaryota > Metazoa > Arthropoda > Insecta > Hemiptera > Aphididae > Pemphigus > Pemphigus obesinymphae. Next base: position 7,291 of record JAIPRL010013770.1, read on the forward strand.
TGTATAACACATTTTCACATTAGTCCTAGTCCGTTCCTATTTGCATTCATGCCCCCATATATTTTCCACAACTAGTCTATTTTGATAGTCACCGATCGACTTCTGAAAGTACTATTCTAGTTGCTTTGGAATTATAAGTAAAAATATCTTGTAATTAGGGTCCAGAAAGACAACCCCAGAGAACTTAAATATAAGACAAATAATTGCTGTTTTCCAATTCTCAGATATTATATCACAATTCCATATTTCCTTAATTAGAACATGCACATTGGTTATCAGCTGTTGGGTGCCTATTTTAAATAACTTCTATATGATCTTCACCGGGAGCTTTGTTATTTTTTGCGTTTTTATTATACCTTCTATTCCCTCCCAGTCCGGTGCCTAGAGATCGAGTTAAGCCATATGGCCTTCTTCCATTTCTTCTTGAATGACATTCGGGATGTTCTTTAAAATAATCTTGGGATTTACTTACAATACCTCCGTTATCATGATAATCAATTAAAGACTCAATTCCTCAAAAATATTTACTTTATTTTGGTAAATATTTTTGTGGAATTGAGTCTTCAATTTATTATTAGAAAAATCCACAAGTACTCAAATTATAAACACCTCCGTTATCGTTTCTTTATTATTTTCTTATATCATACAGGTTCAAAGCTTAAAGCCTTCTTTTATTGATTTTTTTAAATAGTAACCTTGGGTTTATTAAAATATACATAAAATACAATATACTGAATGCATAATACTAGATAATTTCAAAACTTTCAAGTTACTATGACAAAATTGACAGTAAAAATAATGTATATTACTCCAAGCTATTGTAAATAAATATTATTAATTATATAAAGAATATTACAATCTATTACATTTGTATCCAGTTTCCTAGTTTTATCTTATACTATATAATGTATTATTAAACATATTAAACATACAACTGAAAATAATTGTCCTGTAGATTACTGTATATTACACCGAAGCTCCACTTAGAACCGTCGTATTGAAAGAAATGATTTATCGTTTCTTTTAAATTCGATACATTCACTAAGATTAACCTATCCAACAAGGGAAATGCGCCTACACGCGTATTAACAACCCCCTTTACGAAGTGTTCTTACCACTTACTGACCACCATTTTTAGTCTTATTTATGTATATATACATTTTTTTTTATTTATTTATATAAAACGTATTAATTAATAACGATATTTTTTTTTATTATTTTTTAGGTTTTATATCATGTATAATAATAGCTCTTGATTCATTTAATTTGTATTTTATGTAATTAAGTAAACAATTAAAATTACTAATAAATTTAATATATCTAAATAGTGGTGTGGTCTACGGTCATTGACCAGTCTTAATTCATTGGAATAAAAAAAAACTATAAAATGCTCGGTGATGGTCGTATAGTTATACTTATAGCTTGTCTATTAACCAAGCAACAGCTATAGTGAATCTTATTCAGAGAGCATATTTAAATTGTATTTAAAATATTAAATTTTCGTTATAAATAGATAGTCTACAACTTACAAGTTAATTAATAATTATTTTTTTATTTCAGCTATTATTATGTTTAATATACATACATTGACCGGAAATTCCAGTAGAAGATCATCGTACGGATAGTTGTATTTAGCCATATCTTCATACAAAGTAGATAACCAGTACTTCAGACTTAATACATCATCAGCGGTTTTCAATGGTGAACAGAGTTTCAAAGTTTCCGTCAACCACTTTTTACCAGAATCTATATTTTATAACCGTTTAAGCATAAGTTTAAGGTATGAACGTGATTTGAAGATTCATTAAAAATGTATATTAGAAATGTCTATAGAATCTTATAAAAAAATATCAATTTTCTTATAATGTACAAGTCAACAAACGTAGATGTATTAAATGAATATAATGATATTTATTGACTCATACATAATTCCTAAATGTATTTTTTAATGCAGATATTCGTATCATACTATAATTTGGAATAAGTATAAAAAGTTTATTTAGTATAATTTTCATATTTTTATTTAGGTAATTTATGTCTGTATACGTAAAAAATTGTATTCTGAATATTGAATAGAGAGATTATTATCTATAAGTATTTAAAATTTAGATACTAGTTGTTATTAAGAACAGTAGGTAATCAGTACAGTACTAACGTTTGAACAGTCAACATACTTCTGTCATACATTGCCCTAATACTCCTCTACTATTGAGTTGTTTTTTCTGTTTTAAATAATTATAGTTTTATAGAAAGTTCCCGCGCCGATCGGTGTCATTTTCGTGTCGGTCTGCCCAAAATTTTCTCCGTATGGACAGTTTCGTGTTATTTCTGTCTTAATTCACTGCCGTTGTGTATTTGTAATTTGTATGCTGTTACCGTCAAAAACGTAAGTTCATCATAATTTTATCGGCTCAACGATCGCAAAGACCGCACGCCGTCCAGTCATTGTCTTAATTTGCGATAAGTCCCGCGCTGTGCTTCACGCGCCGTATACACTGTGTGCGCGGTAACTCCATACGTTTTGACCACATATACACTGTGTGCTGAGTGATTATGTTATTCAATATGTCATCCATATCATCCGGTCCTAGTTATACTACTTCTACTTTAAATACTCGTAATATTATCAGAAGGTCTACTTCGTCTACTCCTCCTTCTAATAGTGATATAATGGCAACTCTTCAAACAATTCGTAATGAATTTTCATCTGCAAATAAAAACCTTTCACGCACTCAAATCTCTCAATTTCATGAATTGAAAAGTAACCTTAAGCAACTATCTACGCAAATACTTGAGATAAAGGCTGAAAATGCTAATTTATGCAGTGAAATTGAAATTCTAAAGAGCAAAGTTAGGTCTTAATAACATAGGTATATATATATAT
>JAIPRL010013771.1:0-10170 GCA_025469235.1 Pemphigus obesinymphae
ATATGTGAGATAAATAGTTTTACAATAAAAAATATACAATTATAAGTAATAGAAATATAGTAATTAAAAAATAAAAATAAAAATAAAATATAAAAATGTACATTAATAGATTTAATAATCTAGAGATTAAGTAGTTGTATTAAAGGGTTAATAAAAAGTTATCCTTGTATAATTTTGATTATATAAATACTAAGATAAAATATAAAAAGTACAATAGAATATAATATGAAATAATTATAAGATATACCGTTTTTGTATAATAGATTAGAATATAGGTAATAGCATGCAATACAATGAAATATGATTAGGAAGACAAATAAAAGGTACATTTTAATTAGTATAATGAAATACGATACAATATAATTACCATACAACACCTTGTAATGCAATGTATTTATATAATTATAATTTAATTGAATGACATAATAGAACATTTATGGTTAATGGTTTTTTAGATCAATGTATTTTTTTTTTTTTTTTTTTATACAGTAATAAAAGTTGATATTGAATGTAGTTTGATTATGAGATAGTTGATTTTAGCATTGTCAATTGTACCATGGCTATAGCTGGTATGAGTTCTTTCTTTTAAAATGATATTCTCCTGATGTTTGGATAATGCTGTGTTGAGGTTTTGTTTTGGATTTCGGTTAATGTTGTATCAGGTGACTTGTTCATTGGATTGTTTGCTTTTTTGTAAAATTGTTTATTGTGGGCCTTGTGCATAACATATTGTGTTAAACTTGAGAATATGCCTGCTAATAATTTTATACTCCATCCAAAAGTTTGATATAATATGGATATATTTAAACCCGTGTTTATTGCTGTTGTAAATGCCCTCCAAATTACAAATATCCCTAAGAGTCCTGATATGAAAGTTCCAAAAGAGGTGAACCATCCCCACATTTTTTGTAATTTGTTTTCAACCATCTTACCTATAGTATCTTCGTCTAATAGACTTTTTAGTCTTAGTCCTTGATCTACAAAGTTATAGCCCATTGATTGTCTAGCGATGTTTCTTTGGGCTGATTCAATTTCTTGTGGGAAAAGAAGATGTTTCTGAAGTGCAGTCATTATGTCTTGTGTATAAATTCCTGCAATCATCAAAGCTTCTGGACTTTTGTATGACCAAGTCCATGTTGTGGATGGTCTTAGTGTTTGTGGTACTTTTATTTCCCTTGGTGTCGGAGCAAACCCGAACCATTCCCCATCGAGAAAAAACGCTGGTGGTAAAAGTTCGTTGCAGTCCATTTCGGTACCGTATGTTTGTAGAGTATGTGTTTTTGGAGCCATGAAGTGCGTTTTGTTATTATATTTTATAGGAAGTTCATTAAAACATGATGTATGTCGTGTGATTTCCACATTTACTGGTTTACATTTCAGTAAGTATATAATTTCTCCAGCCCTTAGTGCTGTGTATCCGGGACCTTCACCCATTGAATATGCAAATTCTGATAGACTGTATGTTGCTAGTGATAGTTGTTGTAATAGTATTTTCCTTTCAAGTTCGCATTGTTTTTTTACCAAATCGGAGTATAATGATATTAACGTTGTTTTGAGGAAGTTTTCGATATAAACAAATTTTGTGTTTACGTAGGCCATTAGGTCTGTATTCTGAGGTATTATATTTTTTATTGTAAAATGATTCATAAAAGAGATGTCCATGAGGATGAATAACTGTGGGTGTTCTGTGAGAATAACTGGTATTTCACAGGCGAAAGTTTTTTTGACTTTTTTCAATGCAAACACTATGTTTTGTGTTTCGACCAAGAAAGTTTGAGTTTCTTGAGATGTTGAATGAGGTGGTTCTGAGATCATTACGGTTGCAGGTCCATCATATAACACATCGAAATCTTGAACATCGCAGCTTTGGTGAAATTGATTGTTATTCCATATTATTTCTCCTTTATGTGTGTCTAATCCATAAAGCTCAGAAAGTTTTAGTTTTGTACCTGTAGGTAGAACTAATTCGTTATCCTTACTAATGGCATTTGCGATACCCTCGCTTAAATGTATTTTATAGTTTCCTTGAACTATGACTTTTTTCCATGATCCTCTATCTGATGTAAAACTGGATCCTTGACAGTTTCCTTCTCTGTCTATGCTTCCAGTTAATGTATGGGTTACGTATGTAGTTTGATTGATTTTTAATCCTAGTACTATCCCTCCATTGGGGAAGTTGTATACCAATCGTTGGTGTATCTCAGAGCATTTTGCATGTCCTAGCATTATTATTTCTGAGAAGAATCCTCCTTCAACTGCTTGAGCATCATTGAATGTGGAGCATTTAGTGATGATGTAATCTACTGATATGAAGCATGCTTTATATATAATTGCTCGGACTTCGGCTCTTTGTAATAGTTTGATTCTTGGTAATTCAATGGTTCTTGGGGGTGGTTGTTCCTGACATTTATCAATATGTAGACTGTTGAACGAAGTGATGTTGAGTTTCGGTCCAGAACAGTCATATGCTATAAAGCCATGTACGCTTGACAATGCTAATAGGAGTGTGATTGTAGATTGAAGTTTCATTTTTATTATTGGATTGATTTGTCTATGTTGAGAATTTGTTAATCTGTAATAGCTTAAATTATATTACAGTTTTTTTTTTTTTGTAATTGATGTCTTATTTCTTATAAAATTAAAAGGTATTGTTGAAGGTTATTTGCGTATCTTGTATTTCGAATAAGATTCCATTTTAAATTTACCATTTTTAGGTTTTTTAGATTGTTTAGATTTTCAATGTTATTTATAAAATTCATAGATATGTCTAATTCACTTAATTTTTCTAAAGTGTCTAAATTTTCTATTTTTCTAATAAGGTTACCGAATAGTTTGAGGTGAGTGAGATTTTTAAGATTGCTTATATTTTCAATTTTTTTGATTTGACATAGGGACATGTCTAATTTTTTTAGGTTTGTGAGGGATTCTAGATTTTTTATTTTTGCAAATGAGTTTCCGGTTAGTTGAAGGTGAGTAAGGTTCTGTAATTGTTTTAATCCCTTCAAATCGCGTATTAAATTATTTGATAAGTTAAGATGAGTTAATTTTTTTAAAAATTGTAAATTTTGAATTGTTCTTATTAAATTGTTTCTTAAGTTTAGATGTAATATGTTGTTATGATAATTTAGATTTTTAATAATAGTTATTTCGTTACAACTTAAGTCAATGTATATTAAATTAATTAGTCCATATAGTGGGGGAATAACATCGATATTTCCCATAGTTATTGTTAGTGAGTTGATTGATTGATTGAAGTGAATTTTTTTGTGAATGTTTGTTACTTGTACTATTTCTAGTTGTAAATAATTGAAATGTTGTTTGTTAGTCTGTAAGAAGTTATACTGTTTAATGTTGTTAATGTAAATTTTGTTGTAATTTATCCGGTCATATTGTATTTTTAAACGTTTTATTGTGTTTACGCATTCTTGAAAATTTAAATATGGCATTATGTGTGTAAAAATTGTTTTTGTGTCCTTTTGAACTGCCAGATTTCCTTTGTTTATTTGATCCATAGTCCTTTTTATCTGTAGATGAAAAAAAAGTGTTTTTTTTTTTTTTTTTTTTTTTATTTATTTATTTCTTTTTATGCTTTGTCTTCGTTATTGTTTGTATTGTTGAGAAGAGGGGAAAAATTTATTAAAGTGTATAAGTAGATATTGTCATTACTAATAAGTAATTGATTGTTATCACTATTAAAAAAAAATTCGCGATTATGGTTTATTTGGAAAAATACGGTTTTAGTCTTCTAACATGAATGACATCTTCCGTTTCTTTATTGTTTAGTACTAATTTGATTTTGTAATTTAAATTTGATATTTTTTGTAAAATTTCAAAAGGACCTCTATATGAAGATGCTAACTTAGGAGTTTTTCCAATTTGAGCGAATGGAAATTTAACCATTACTAAGTCTCCCGGGTTAAAATTTAAAATTCTATGAGCTTTATCATAATATTTTTTTTGTGTATTTTGCGCGATTTGTATTATGTTTGGAATTTTATCTCTAACATCATTTAATTCCATTAATGATTTGTTTATATCATATGGAATACCCTGTGGAATTATTTTATTGTCTATTGGAAAGAAAGGTTCAAATCCATGCATTAAGAAGAATGGGCTTTGTTTTGTTGTGGTTTGAGGGGTTGAATTATACGAAAGTGTTACATATGGTAAGAAGTATGACCATCTAGATTGATTATTTTCAGTAAGATAATTTTTTAAAGAGTTACATAAAATTCCGTTAACTCTTTCTACGAATCCTTGCGTTTCCGGAGAGTATGCAGTAGAAAGAATCTGTTTTATACCTAGTTTATTAAGTACTTCAGTTACCGTACTGTTTTTGAAATGGGTGCCCCTGTCTGACGAGAATTGCCTAAAAGAACCCCATTGAGAAACAATTTGTATTATAAATTTAACAGTAGAGTCGGCAGTAGCAGTTTCTACGGCTTTAGTAAATATGTATTTTGTGTTGCTACAGGCAGCTACTAACACGTACTTCTTTTTATTACTAGCAGGTAATGGTCCTAAATAATCGAAGACTAATCTGTCCATAGGTTTGCTAGAGGTGATAATTGGTTGTAATTGGCCAATTGGTTTTCCAATTAGTCTTTTGTTACTCTGGCATTGATGACACGTTTTTATAAAATTAGTCGTGTCTTTAGATAAGGTCGGCCAGTAATATTTGTTTTGTATTTTATGAATTGTACGGGCTATCCCTGTATGGCCTCCCATGGGTGATTCGTGGTATGATTTCAGTATATCATTAATTATCGATTTTGGTACTACTAATATGTTTGTAAAATTTTTGGGCGGCGAGAAATGTTTGTAATATAATATATCATTTATTATTAAAAATTGCCTAGATTTTCGTTTTATATTCGTTTTTACGTCTTTGTTATTAATGGCATTTATTATGTCAATACAAAATTGATCTTCGTATTGTAATGTTTTTATGTCATAAGAATTTAGATTTATAATTTCATTTTCATTTTCGTTATCTAATTCTGATATGATATTTATCGCATTTCGTGATAGAGCATCCGCGACCTTATTTTCTTTACCCTTTTTATATAATATATTGAAATTAAAATCTAAAAGTTTGAGCGTTAACCTAGCTATTCTAGCTGAAGGAATTTTTAAATTTTTGTAATATTGTAGACTAATATTGTCACAAAATACAGTAAAGTTTCTACCCCATAGGTATTCTCGAAAGTACATTATTCCAAAACATAGTCCCAATAATTCAAGAGTAGTTGAGGAATACGTCTTCTCATTATCTAGTAATTTTCTAGATGCATAACCTACTGGATGTAATATATTATTTTCATATGGCTGCTCTAGGCAAGCTCCTAACCCCATGATTGAAGCATCTATAGTTAGATAAACCTCTTTTTCATCATTAAAATGTTTAAGTAAAGGCTCAGAAGTTAAATGTTCTTTTAATTTATTAAAAGATTCTTCATGTTCTTTTTGCCATATAATTTTTTTATCACCCTTTATTAGTTCAGTAAGTGGATGTGCAATTTTGGCAAAATCCTTAACATGTTTCCTATAATACGAACACATTCCTATAAATGATCTGACGTCTTTTTGTGTTTTAGGCTGTTTAAATTCAGTTATTGCTTTGGTATTAGTATTTATGGGTTTTATACCTTCCCGTGATATTACATGACCAAGCAGTTCTATATTATCATTAAAGAAATAACATTTATTTGTTTTTAATGAAAAGTTAACAGAGTCTAGAATTTTAAAAGCTTCTTCTAAGTTTGATAGTGCGCTGTTGAAATCTTTACCATATGATGCTAGGTCATCTATGTATATTACTAATGATTTATATAATAGCGAGGAAAAAGATTCATTTAATTTTCTTTGAAAAATAGCGCTACTATTTTTAAATCCTTGTGGTAACCTTGTAAAAGTCATGAGGCCATGGATTGATGTAAAAGCGAGTTTATATTGGTCTTCGAGCTTAACGGGTAATTGAAAAAATCCGCTGTTTAAGTCTAGTGATGTAAAGTATTCAGATCCTTCTAAGGCTCTTAATAAATCTGCCGTCCTTGGTATTGGGTACTGATCTGTTTCAACTCTTTCATTTAATTCTTTATAAGAAACTACGAGCCTATATGAACCCTTTTGTTTTTTCTTAATTAAAAAGGCGGGTGCTGCAAATTTTGAAATTATTGGACGAATTATGCCTGCATTTAGTAATTTATCTAATTGAGTTTTTAATTCTTCCCTTTGTAATGGAGAGACTCTATGTGGTGCGTTAAACTTTGGATCCGTATAATTTGGTTTCATAGTTATTTCACAAGGATCAATGTTTGATGGTTTAACATTAGAGGTATCGCTTGTAAATAAATGAATATATGTTTTTAATAATTTTATAACTTGTTTATGTTGATTTGAATTAAGATTGGGAGATATTTTTATTGGAGTGCCCTCACAATCTGTAATTGTTTCTTTATCATTATTAGTTAATGTATTTTTGTTGTTAATGAAATCATTTTTTAATAATTTTGTTTGTTTATTCACTCTATAATTAGTATTATCACCATTGAATAAATTGTTTTTATTACTGCCTGTATCATATAGTTTATTATTAATTGTTGTGTTTTTGTCATTTCCATAATCGTTTTTTAGTGACTTTGTTATTTTGTTCTTTTTATAGTTAATGTCATCACTATTAAATAAATTGTTTTTATGACAATCTGTATCGTTTACTGTAATGGGTGTTTTTAAATTATTATTGACGAAAATGTTTATTTTGTTTATTATGTTTTGGAGAGAAATAAAGTTATTAGTTGTGATATATTTAATGGGAATTTTATGTGATTTTGTTGTGGATTTTGTGCCTGGGATCCAATGTGTGTTATTATTAACATTATATAACACGATCGATGGTCTACTACTGTTATTGTTATTACAATATATAATGCCTGTTTTATTAGTGTCATCATAAATGTATGTATTATGATTATAGTAATTGGCGATTGAAGCTAATTCGTCATCTGACCAATAATAGTTTGGTAGCCGTGTTAAGTTTAAAATATCTAAAATTTGTGAGATCGAAGTTATTTTATTTGGTTTCCCGTCATTTAAAGCATTACATATTGCATAAATTCCACAATTACCGTCTCCGAGAACATTTTCTCCTGGTTTATAATTACTAAAGATTGTGTAGGCATTATCTTTATTTATTAAGTTATTTAATTTTTCATTTTGAATAGGTATTTGTTTAAAAGTGCTAGTAATATTCAATAAATCATTGTGTTCTTTGGTTTTCCAATTGTTTGATATTTCACTATTATTTTTATGACATATAAGTAAATCGATATTGCTGTTATGAAATTCTGAGAAAATTAATTGTTTAATTATTGTCCAATTACATTTATCTAGACCAGCAGCTATAGTAGGTATAGCTAATTTATGGTCTTGATGTTTTATCATAGCAAGTTTTAATCTATGAATTGAAGTTTTAATGTCTTCAATTTTGGGTTTATGAAAATATCTATTTTTTGTAATTAGAAAATAGATCATGCGGTTTTTTAATTTTATGGGTATTGTTTCACCTATTTGAGGATTTAGGTGAGATAACATAGGTGCTGCATTTCCAAATATGGATTTTATATTGGCGGCAATTCCTTTACTCATTTTTAAATCAGCTGAAATGCAGTGAGCTAAAGAATACGAAGGATCTACTTTGAATAAGTTTATATTTTCTTCTTTTATAATATTTAAATTTGAGATTCTGTGGTTATTATATGTTTTTATAATTATAAAGTTATCTAACATAATAGTTTGGTTTTCAAAATTTATATTCGCCTTGTGTTTGTGTAAGAAATCATTTCCGATTATTATTGCACAAGATAAATCTTTAACTACATGTACTAGAATGTGAAATTTGTAGTCATTAATAGTTATGTTTATTATAGTGGATCCAAATACTGTTAAAGGTTCACTATCGGGTCCTGATAATTGTATATTTTCTTTTCTTAATATTTGACTTTTTGGTACAAGGGAATGTCTAATACAACATATATTAGCTCCTGTATCAATAGTTATTGTGATATTTTTATTATTGAAATTAGCTTGAATATTTAATGCTTCGGGTATGTTGTTTATTTTATAATTAATTTTTTTATTTGAGTTTTTTGACGATGAAGGGGAACAGCTTTTGTCTGTCGAGCTGTTTGACCTATTTATTAGTTTTTTGGATGTGGAAAATATTGGAAGCATGTAGGAGCAGAATGGCCTACCTTATTACATAATTGACATGTAACCGGATTATATTTGTTTTGGTTATTAATATTACTTCGACAATCTTTTTTTATGTGACCGTATTTTAAACAACCTTCGCATTGAGGTTTTATAAAATTATTAAAATATTGCCGAGAGTTATAATTTAAATTGTTTCGTGGGTTATTTAAATTTTGTTGAGGTAAATTATTTGTTTTACGTTGTGAGTAATTCGGCTGTCTGGGTGGTGTATAGAAAGGGAGATTATTATTATTTCTGTTTTGAAATCTGGGATTATTATTATCGAGAAATTGTGTATAATTTTGTGTTTGAATTTTTGAATTTTCCACGTCTTGTTTTACTATTTTTTCATTTAAAATGTTAATTTTTTCATTAAATTGAGTGGTTAATTGATTAAGTTGTTCTTTAAAAATGGATTCTTTTATTTCTGCGGGAGATTGATAAGTTTGGCCCGTTATTATGAATTCTAAGTTTTCATATTTTCTAATGTTATTTTTAAGTTCGTTAATTGTGGAATTTTCCATCATTCCTATGTATCTAGCAATATTTGGTCTAAGTCCTTTCATGATATTTCGTACCATATCAGTTTGTGACATAAGAGGGTCTACGCGTCTGCATAATGATTCTGCTTCATTAATGTATGCAACTGTTTGTTCGTCGTCTAACTGTTTACGTTTTTCTAACATACTACGAATTAAATCTTTTTGGGCTATAGGTTCAAATTCAGTTCGAAAAGTTTTTTCTAATTCCTCCCATTTAGGAATATCAATATTATTAGCCTGTGAGTTTTCGTAAAAAGTTAACGCGGGTCCTTCTAAGAAGGCTACTATATATTGTGCCTTGTCTTCAATTGTCCATCCATTTATTTTTGCTGCTCTATCATATTTCTTTAGAAAAGAATCAATGTTTTCTGAGGTTGATCCAGAAAAAGTTTCTGGTTTAATATATGGTTTCTTACTATCCATTTTATTAACTTTTTCTTGATTTATTACTGGCCAGAAATGTTGTTTTACGAGAGCAGTGAAATCAGATGGTAGAGATTCTCCGCTTAAGTACTGCGAGAGTCTTACTTTTAACTCGGGAACCGTACCTGTGGTGATTAGTCCTCTTTTATTTAGTTCAATTTTTAATTGAGAATTTTCTAATTTGTCAATAGAGCCTGGTATAATTATGGGAGTTGAGTTTTGTGAACAGTCGTTATTAAGATTATTAGATTGGTTTGGAATAGACATGAATGTTTTAAGTTTTAGGTATTTATAAAAATGTTTTATAAGATTGTAGTTTATATGCCTATCTATTTGTTTAGGATAAAAATTGATTTGAATCGTAATAAAACATGACCTTCGATTTTTAAAATAATTAAGGATAAATATGTATTATTTTATTAGAGAATATGATACGTTTTACTTATTTAAATTTATTTTATTGAGTACTCTGAACAAATAGCAATAATATAAGTCAGGTTTTACATTAATTTGAAATACCTTTTAATTTTGAAAAAAATTATCCGTGATGTTAAAAAAATTATTTATTAAATACTCTGAACAAATCGCAATAATATACGACGTCAGGTTTAATGGGGGAAAAACAAATATGCGTACACCGTGTATTTTGATAAAATATGATTATAAAATATGTGTATGAGTGTATGACGTTTAATTTAATCACAAAAATTTGTGAAATTAATATTTATTTATTTTTATAGTTTTACTTGTAAGAATTTATTTGTTTGATGTTAAGGGGAAAAAGCCAACGAGTTGAGCGCCACTTTGTAATGCCAAAAATATTAAGGTATTAGGTTATAGGGAAAGGGGTAATGGGAATTACTGATAAAACCTCCTTAGATACCTATACCTGTATTAACGTACCTATATTTTTGATTACCTTTTCCTACTAGAGGAAGTACTATATTTGGGG
>JAIPRL010013772.1:0-10170 GCA_025469235.1 Pemphigus obesinymphae
CTTTTATCATAAATATTTATATTCTGATACATGGAATTTACTTGGCAACGGTTGGTAATAATTTTTTGATGTCGGACACCTTATCATTTCAATACCTTATCAACGGTCGGACAACTGCCAATATCCCTAATCGAATGTACGAACATGTACGGCACCCTATTTTTCGGTCCATGTCGTTTCTGTAATGTTCTGTGTTCATACTAAAGTCGAAAAATAGTATTTTGTATTAATATGCATTAGGTTGAACCATAAAATATAAATTAATAATAAAATTATAATATATATATATATAAACATGTAGGTATTAGCCCGTAATATTTTTAAAAAATAGAGTACAATTTCATGTACTTAACACTATATTTTTAAGGACACTAGGACAAATCATAAAAAAGAGTACTGTCCTACGAAAATAAGCACGTCTGACCAGCATAGTTATACATTTTACATACTATTATATAAACCATTTGAGAACAAATCGGGTTGGTTTAAGTATGAATGTTTAAAGTTATCTTAATTTTCGAAACGGTCGGTGATCCTGGATAATTACGACGAAGGTCGGTTTCGGGAGGTAGATAAGATTATTAGGTAGTTGATGATAATAATCATTGCGATTCGCAAATCCCATCGTAAGAGCCAAATGTTTTTACAAAACCATTATAGTTTCATTAAAAAATCAAAAACCAATATAAATATAATATACAACAAAAACATATAAATTTTTTTCACAGACGTCAGTCGTTTTCTATTAATAGAAATAATAATGATAATTTTATAGATAAAATTACTATGAACAATTTCGGAAATTCCACTCATCAAGTATGCTGAATTTGTGGTTTTTTTAACATATTTTAAACAATACATTTTTTTTTAATAATTTGTTTAACTTACTATAATTATATATAGAAACGTAAAACTATCAAAACGAATACAAATTTTAACTATTGATGTTGGTAACCATGACAACGATTACTACGGACATAATTTCTATAGTGTACTATTGCCTTAGTAACTATATGCATAATCGATTATCAAATCAACATTGTCCCTCGTAATTTATGACAACGTATCAATAAGACTAACGGATACAACGAAGATACGGTGTCTACGCTAATGTTTAGAAACTTAAAATGGGCTAAATAAACACAAAATGTACAGTTATATCCGTAGAGTAAGAATATCCCATATTTACATTATAAGCAATATGGTTTTCGCATATAATTGTATTGTTATACCTAAACTCTAACGACTCGAAAGTGCAAAATTTGGAGTTTACATACATACAATATTATCTTTACCATGTAGATTTTGATTTTTACCGCCTATATACAAATATCGTTAGCACATATGGCTGATATCTACTACTAATAAAAAATAAACTTTAGGTTTTTAAATTTTGTGTTTTGGGTCAGAAATATTAAAAGCACTGAACAAAAAATACAAATACAAATTAGTAATATATTATATTATAATATTTTTTAACCGATATTTTAATCAGTATTTTCATATTTTAAGATATTTTCAATACTTATAATGACAATTAATGTCTTTAAAGTTTAATAATAATTGTATATGGCTAAATAACAATGTTGAGAGGATAAGGTATGAAATGGTATAATATCATACATTTTTTGTGCGCATTCGAGTTTCTATTTTTGGAAATGTAATGAATTTGAAAGATCAAAGTCTCCCTAATCAGAATTATTTTTAGATTTGAGCGTAGCGAGGTAGCTAGTGATTTTACAATGATGTTAGTTTATTTTTCTTCGTTAACAAATGTTCTAACAGAAAGAGTGCTCCGATCTTTACAAACTTAACCGGTTTCTTGTAGAAAATTGCATCTAGTACTTTAAAAAGTTTATTTTTCAATTTTTCTCAAAATTTTTTTAAAGCATATGGTAAAACTATCAAAAATGACGAAAAAACGACAAAAATCAAATCGAGATTTTTCATTTCTTCATAATTCTGAAAATATTGATATTAAAATCTTGAAATTTAGGTACATTGAATAGGTATATAATTTAGTACTTTATTCACGATCATTAAATTTAAACAAAAGTTTTTGTATTGGGCATGTAGCACATGTGCCATGGTAACTTTGAACGTATGAAATTGCTTTTTGCAGCCATATTTTTATAAAAAAAAGGTGGGGACAATATATACTTTTGCAGTTTTGTGTTTACCATATGTATAATAATTGACAAATAGTTATTATATTGATTATATTTATATATATACTCATTATTCAATATAATTTTTTATACCTGCTCAGGATATATAAAATTGATAGTTAAAACAATACTAACCTAACTACCTAAAATGCTGTGAGTAGTACCTAAAATACTCTTATCACTTTTCGGTCAACGGCCTTCAGTCCATACTGTCATTCTTGTTATCTGTGTTTATCTGGTATTCGTTCCTCTAGGTTATCATTTATATGTATAAAATAATTTATAAACCACAGGTAATTATATTTATATAGGTATACTATATGTTTTTTTTAATATAGTTTGTCAAATGTTGAATAAATTAAAGGAATATTGTTATCACCAAACAAGGAAATTCTATTTGCCATAAAACGTTCCTCAAAAATATAAATTTTAATATAATGTATACCTATAAAATATTTATGTATACAAATTATAGTATTCACCAATTTCTAAATTTACTAAACATTATTATTTGATATTATAAGATTATTATTTTAAATTTATTTAACTGTATGCCATGTGATTGTTTAATTATGTAACAATTTATTTTATAGAGGATTTTAATATACAACAATTAAATCAAATCAGAGTGTGTACTTACAATATTTTGTTAGTTTTCAAAAACCAAAATAGGAACTAAACTCTAAATAAAATATACCAAATGTATATTGTAAATGTGACAGTATTAGTTATACATTTTTATTAAATAAGCTATTATAAGTAGATATTATATTTAATAAAATACAGATGGTTACACTAAATCACATCTTCTTCTACGATTACTCTTTTGATATAATGTTTTATATAACATTTTGAATCACACCATTTAATATTAATTGATTACGAGTATGTATAGTACACCAAAGCTCCACTCAAAATCATTGTTTTGGAATGCAATAATTTATTATTGCTATTAACTGCAATCATTCACCAAGAGTATCCTATCCGATAAGCGAAGTGCACCTTTTTTTTAAATCGTTATTTTTCTGTTAATAAAATGTATGCGTAAAAGAATTTCTACCGATTGTGATATTATTATTGTGAGCGATCCTGAGATAATTAAGCTATGTTACAACAACGATTTTCAGTGATAAACTATATTTTAAAATAGTATTGTGATAAAACTATTAGAGAACCGCAAAATGTATGAGACATTCTCATCGGAAATTTTGCGAAATAACAATTTTGATAAAAGTTACAGTTATTTAAAAAAAATATGACATTAACCTTTTTCAGACTTTTGATTATAAGCTAAATATTTAGAAAATTGTGATACCAACGAAATTATGTTTAAAACACAATTTTCATAATAGGCGTTATAAATAGGTATATAAAATCACTAAAACTATTGCGTTTTGCGTAATCATATTTAGTAAGAAGACAGTCTTACAGTCGATTTATAAGGGCTAATAAAAAAAGCAATATAGGAATTACAAATGAACGCTTCAAAAATGTTTTTAATACGTTTTAAAAGCATTATTCTCGGGCACTGGTTTGATATACAATTTTCGAGTCATATTTCAATAACAATATTGTTTCACGGACATTCACAGTTCGGGTAATATCGTATAAATCTGTCGCTAACGTAATAATAATAATAATAATATTATAATATTATTCCGGTACCTATATAGGTACACATCATATATATGCTTGATCGAACGCATGGCCTGCGACGAGCATAAAAAACGAACGCGAAGTTATAGCCGTACTTTTATGTTATTTTCCCATTTTCTCTCATTTCTTTCAGAGTAAATAATCGTAATAATAATAATAATAATAATAATAATAATATACGATCATAACGTTTTATATCCATTCTTCGCACCCGTTACCATCATCTCAGCCAACTTCGCCGTTTCCGACAACAGTTGTCCGCCTTTTCTATTTTTTTCCTTTCCTCTATTCCCTATCACAATACGTATGTACGACATATAAATCGGTGTTATTATTATATAGATCCACACGTATATACAACATAAAATATTATATTACACACACACACACACACACACACACATACAAATACATAAACACAAACATGGAGCAGACGCAAGTTGTTGGCAATCGCCAACGAAAACAACAATCTCCGTGCCGTCACCGAGTCGTTTCGGTGTGCAGACTTGGCTTTTTTATATTTTAAGTATAGACACTATTTATTTCTGGAGAAAAACACTCTTTTGTAAATTGTTTTCGTCGTTTATTACATGAACCGTGAAAAATAAACACTTATCACAAAAACAATGTGTTAGTAAAACTAAAGTAAAATACTACCGGGAAAGAATTTTGACGCACCATTTCTTTGTTTTTTCTTGCTGAGATTATAAATACAATAAAATCAGTAAAATCGATTATAGATGAATAAATATGCATACATTTTATACCTATACATATTATTTATTTTTCCTTTATTCCTTATCTCTTAAGGTGGTATTCCACGCTCACCGTGTACATCATATCATATGTATCATATCATTAGGTACAAGACATACCATAGCAACCGTAGTTTATTAACCATTTCAGTTAAACACCAACCTAACATTTTTATAAATTGGACAACCTGTATAATTCATATTCTCCGTTTCCAAAAATTTCAAATGTTTGTTTTTATATAAAATTAAATTTCACGTGCATTGTGCTCACTATATTATATAATAGAATTCTGATATAGATAACAAAAATTCTTATCATAATAATTGGACTTTTTGATAACTGATAACATAACCCGATAACCACACGAGACAAAAGTTGAGAATTATTCAACTTTGTGGCATCCAAGTTTATATATCGGTAGACACGGTTAACCATAATGGTATATCACAAGTTACCGAGTGGTTCAACCAATCAAAGAGCTATATTGGATGAACGGCAGATACACGGAGAGCGTGGAATATCGCCTTTAGTTGTGGAAGTAAACTATTTATCTAAATTGATGTAATTTTTTTTTAATAAACATAGCAATCTTTGGAAATGTACTTGTCTAGCAATTTAAATAGGAATGATCTGGACAGTATAACAAGTTTAAATGTTAGAAGTTATTTTCAAGACGAGTTACTTATAAGACGTGTACATATAATATATAGCAAAGAACCCCAATAAAATTAACTTATATATTTATTTTGTTGATATTTTTGATTCATTTTGGTTTTTCATCATATGATTTTTTAACAATATTTCACTCTGTGACCGTACAAATTGATCATCTAATCGAAGGTATTATTATTTCTTACCAATACTATTCATAAAAATACAATTTTTATAAATAGTTAAACAACAGTATTAACTTCTATCTGAAAATTTAACTTAAACTATTATTTTTATAAACTGTAACTTAATTCGGTTTAATTTTTAACAAAATTGAAAAGATAGTTCAGTTTAACTATTTAGGTAGGTAGACAGGAAGAAGTTATCATTTATTTGAAACTAACTTAACATAAACTAGTTTAAATTATAAAGTAACTAACTTTCTCAAAATTAGTTATTAGATATTTTTTATAGCTTAAAGACAATTTAAAACACTATAACTATAATATGTAATAGGTATATATTATAACACTTATTCTAAAATAATATATAATGAACATTGTACATATCGCTGTATGCGAGTATATTGATTGTATATCATTTTACTAATAATAGTTTGTGCATATTTTATTTAAAAAATATATACATTTTTTGTTATTTTAGATCAATACCTGGAGACTCTGACTTCTAAGGACTCTCCAGCTAGCTATATCCTAAGAAATATGCCTCCTATTGAATACTACTAAAATTATATATATCTAAAATCTAACCTACATTTTGGGAATTATGAATTAAGAGAATAGTATACCCGAATTCGTTATCTTCGTCTAACCAACTGAAAATATAGAAAATTTAGATTCAGAATTCTCATCACAGTTTTTTTTCCGTATCTTTGTAAAGAGATATCCTTTTTTTAAATCCCAATAATTAAAATATATGAATTTTTATTTAAAATTAATCGTTTTATCATAGATCATGATCTCGTCTATAAATTTGGTAATATTTTAATTTACTATAATATTAAAAATGACGTTGTAATAATAATGACGAATGTAAATTCGCTACATTTTCAGTTGGTTAGACAGATACAGACAATGTCATCAAAATAAAAGTTATTAACACTGAATATCTAAAATTCGAAAATTTTAATTTTATTATATTATTTAAGTATACATACACTTTCAATATATGCAATATTAAACTTGCAAGTAGGTTTTTTTTGATTAATCGTTAAATCTTCCGTTTTCTGACGTTTATACGAAATTGTATTATTACAATAGATATGTATACTTACAGGTTTCACTGTTTCAGTCTGGTATTTTTTGCTTTTAATCCTAATATTTACAATATTTAACGCATTCAAAGGTTTAAATAGTTTCATGAATTTCGTACTTGTAGCATTCATAGTGTTAATAGCTTCAATCCAATCGTACCAATCATTTTTAATATTTACAACATTTATAAAAAACATATGAAATATTTATTAAAAACAAACACCGGGCTAAACGACAATCCGCATACAGGATAATAATCGTATTATAGATAGCTATTAATGCTATTATACATATAATAAATGAATGCCATATTCTTATAATATAATACTGACCATTATTAAGGTCATAATAAATGTTGAATTGGTCATATTATATACAATGTATTGTACATATGATATGTCCGTCCTTTTATCGTATCGTATCGGAAAACGACAATAATTCTTTAAAATGGACTCCATATTATATTGTACGTACAAAACGGTTGCTATCAGTGTCTGTACGAACATTTTCCTACAATGAATTTTTTCATGTCTTTAATGAAATTTTACCATAATATATAGGCGCCTAACATATAATAGAATGCTTTCAATCGTGTTATTATCGCAAAAAATTTAATCAACACGATCTCTGCCGTTTTACGGTATAATTCATAATTTCCTGCGTAAATATGTATATCAACAAGTGTTTAAAAATATATTTAAACCTATATGTACGGCCAAAAAATGTCTGTATTAGTATATATAATGATGTTCACAAAATCATTTAAAAACTAAACACATAAATGCTTTGTAAAAATGTTTGAGAAAAAGATTTTTTTATGAATTATTATTCCACTAAAAAATACAATTTAAGTCTTTTTTTTTTATGTCACGGTAAATATTTGTAATGAGTACGAATTTTCGTCTATCTATGTATATATATATACATGTATATATATATATATATGTATTCCATATAATAGTTAAACGTTTTTTTCTTCAGTATTTTAACTTAATGTAATGTCATTTTTCGCACGACAAAATTTGACGATTTTTTATAAATGTGAATTATACATTTTTATTTTAACAATAATATGTTTAAATTTTAATATACATACACTATAAATATTCAATATTACAAACGTAACATATAGGTAAATATATAGTGGTTGTTTAGCAAAATATATTTTTATGTTCGTTTCGAAGTTTCGTTACGTCTTTCTTCTCAATGTATATATATAAATATATCGCACTCTTATTCATTTGATTATGGAAAGACGTTATTGAAAGACATAAATAAATTAACAAAGAATATATAAAGTATTAATAGTATTATTGAAATATTAAGTTTATTTTATGAATTAAATTTCCGAGTAGAAAAAAAATCATTTTCGTTCTACCTACGCGTAGGTATACTTATAGATGCATAAACTTTTATTATTCATTTTAAATTTCTCCGGAGAGTTTAAATTAAATTAATGTTTACAAATCAAGTGTATTTGCTTTTGAGAACTTTTCATTTATGTATGAAATACATAGCTATATATATATGCAAAAAATATTTATCGGGTTCCCTGTACAACATTTTAGTAAATATAAAATCATTTTAAATTAGGTAGGTACGTTAATCATATTTTGACTCGGTAGGTACTTATATTTTATAATATCATATATTATGGATTACTCGTTATAAAATTATTAGTGATTCAATTAGTCAAACTATAAAAAAAAAACGAATACCTATTTTATACACTGCTATAGAGTTTACATTTTAAAATTATTAACAAGAATTGTGTTTATAATTTGTATAAGTACACACAATTTGTTGCCTTTTTTATTCGTATGATATTATAATAGTTAACCTTAAAGGAACATATTTTAAGTATTATACACAGATACAACAATAATATTTTATATGTGTGCTGTTATTTTTAATAAATATTTGTTATTAAATATTATTTTATCTTAATATATTTTTTGTTTTGTAAAATTAAATGTTTACATTTTATATCATAACAAAAAAGTTAACAATTTAAATTAATAATTATTTTGTCGTGTTATTTTTTTTTCATATCTCCTAATAACCAATATTAGATTTAATCTCAAGTATTAAAACTATGGTTTTAGAATGAATATTAATATTTCATGTTTTAATGTCAATTTTAATATATAAGAATAGTTAATAATTTATATAATATAATAGTAGGTAGGTAGATATATATATATATATATAAGTACCTATATAAAACATCAAAAAATTGGTAAAGACTCACGCGCCTCTATTAAAATTATGTATATATATATATATATTATATAGTTTTATTATTTAACAGAAATTAAAGATTAAAATTCCTCCTTATATGGAAAAACTTGGACAATAATAGGTACGTGTTAAGTAAAATAGTGTATTATTATGGAATAAAAGCATCTTTACTGTACTATTATATTTTTATGGTTGTTATTTAGACATATTTTTGATAGTATCCTTTTAACTACTTGTAGGTACGTATGGGATAGAGAAAACAGAAAATCGCCACTTTCAATAAAGTAAGTAAATATACAATTTTCTTTTTATGAAAACATATTATGTATGCACACAATTGTCTAGCACACATCCGTCCAATTAAATATATAATAATAATTTAAAGAAAAAACTAAAGGAAAATGAATACTAAGCTGGTTTACCATATTATGTATTTAAAAGAGAAAAATAGAGAGAGAGAATTGGTAGAGAGAGATATTGGATAAATATTTTGTTAGCCAAGACACGGAAAGGGATCCGCTGGAGTGCCGGAGGATATTGACAGCGGACGTGTTGCGTTTTATGCGGTACCTACCTATAGTTATAAGTATACTTGGCACTTTCTATATCAGCTGTTACCGGTGATATACACCTCTTTTTACGTGATTCGATTATTTCTTTCGTTTCCACGGTGTATATATTATATTCCTTACGATATACAAAAAAAAAAAAAAAAACTCGGTCAGTACTGTCTGAAAACACTTCATTCGATGGATTGGATATTTGTATATGTATTGAATTCGACAGCAATGATAAATCATTCCTTTCTATAAAAAGATTCTAAACGAAAATCTGTATAATATACGTCATATATTATCTATTACTATTAACTATGTGTTCAGTATATTTAATGCTCTAACGTAAGAATAAACTTTGAAAATATACTTAAAGTATTTTTCATATCGCAAACAATATCGGTGTACACGTTCTGTAACTGTAACTCAAAATAGCACTGTCGAAAATTATTAATTACATATTACATTATTATTATAGGTATATTTTGCATTAAAAATTTTTTTTTTTTTTTGATAAAATATAAAATCTAAAAGTTGTACCAAAAGAAATTTGTTATTGTTACGGATTAATGGATCTAAAAATTGATTAGTATTTTAGATTCTGAGCGTAGCGAGGGAGCTAGTGGTTTTACAATGATGTTTATTTTTATTTTTTTCTCTGTTAACAAATTTACTACCAGAAGGAGTGCTCCGATCTTTACACTCATACCCTGTTTCCGGTAGCAAATTGCATCTAGTTGGTGCTTTTAAGAGGTCATTTTTCGATTTTCATAATAGTTTTTTAATGCGTAAGCAAAAACTACCAAAAAATTACGAAAAATACGATTTTGTAAAATCGAGAATTTTAATTTCGTCGTAATTTCGAAAATA
>JAIPRL010013773.1:0-10168 GCA_025469235.1 Pemphigus obesinymphae
GTAGCTGAGATGAGAATGTTAAGGTGGATGAGTGGAGTTACTAGAGAGGATAAAATAAGGAATGAGTATATCAGAGGTAGTATAGGGGTAGCTTCGGTAGTAGACAAAATGAGAGAGAATAGATTAAGATGGTTCGGGCATATATTAAGGAGGGAAGAGACTGAAGCAGTAAGATTAGTAAGGGAAATGCATGTTGTTAGTAAGAGGGGGAGAGGAAAAACGAAAAAGAGATGGTCGATGTGATGGAGAGTGATATGAGGAAGGTGGGAGTAAGTGAAAAAGATACGGGAGATAGAGTTAAGTGGAAATGTAGGAAATAGAAGATTATTTTCATAGTTAATTTTAAACCGATTAACCCCTAAAGCGCTAGGTATCTAGCAGCACGGTGAGAAGGTTCGAGCCTCAAGAAAAATACTGATAAGACCCTTCGTTTCGCATCCTATATATCTTAATTCGTGATTGTGAATGATATCATTTATGAATATCAATACCTACATACCTACAACCCTATTTACGATATAACCGATTGTGAAAAGTAAATTTATTTATTGTACCTTAATAAATAATTTATTAGCATTTATCTCGATGAAATTTTTAAAGTTCAATATATATATATATTATTTAGACCATCAAATATATCCACTCAACAGCCAACTTTATATATTTTTATTTTTATACTAGAATCTTAATCTTAATACTTTTCATCTTCAGTGTTAAACAACTGAAAATGAGAACATTGTTTTCGAAATACGTATTTGTTAAATAAAAACAAATTATTTTGTAGAAACTGGTTATTTATTTATATATATATATATAAATAATTCTAGAAGTAATTCAACATCAAAATATCATTAATACCAATCTGTATTTTATATTTACATGCACACGAACTATTCTATTCAATTATTCCTAACTTATGTCGATGTTTATACTTTATTCAGCTTAAAACCGTCCACTTTCAATCATGCATTATTGAGTCGCCGGAACGGTCTGACTTCTCGGCCGATATCCAGGTACTCTATTATTGGTCGCCGATTGTCGGCATCCGCCGTTACTCAACGTGATTGACGGCCACTGCCATGTTTATAGATGGTTATAAAAAGTTATTATACACGATCACGCGGCTATTGATTACAGCGGTGTGACATAGTTATAGCGTAAATAATACACCGTCAATAGTCAATATCGATCACACGTATTTATATAATATTAATATTAATATTCATAAAAATTTTAATCATAAATTTATTGTATCTAATTTATGCACGTTTGTAAATTAATTTATATGATAAGTATTTTTTTTAAATACATATACTTAACTAAGAACAAATAAAAAAATACAAATTTTGTACTTACAAAAAAAACTACAAATTTCATATTTACAAAATAAATATATATACGTATATTAAATATGCTCGAAAATGATGTTATAATACAACACACTATGTATACACCTTATAATATCATGGCATTCAACAATAGCGCTCACCGTCGGTAACATGTATTCTCCAACGCGACCGATATTTTTCGGTCGAGTGGACGGTCTTAATCTGAATAGAGTATAATTGTATAAATCTATGTAGCTTCATGTAGATCTTGTATAAAATATGTCAATGCTGTATTGTTATTATAAAATATAGTGGAATTCGGACAAAATATTTTTCAGTGTTTGAATTTAAAAAAATCTCATTTCTGGAATTTAATTTCAATAAACCTGATTATACATTACGCTTTCTATTGTAGTGATGCCAAGATACTGATTAAAGTTTACAACGTACTGCACACAACGGTATCACAAGAGTGGAACTTTTGTTTCATCATGGATAATCTTGACGACTTAATTAATATACTGGGAAAACAGAATAAGACTTTATCTTATTGTTTAAATTTAATATGCATCTTTAAGACTCTGGAATTAATTTTTAAACATTTTATATAAGTTAATATAAATATTAAAAAGTCATACAGATACAGATAGTGTATTTTTTATTATTATTTTAAATTAACAACGACGCGGAGCCTTTCAGTTGTTCGATGTGTAGAAAAAAGACGACTGACTATCGTTTACAACCACTCATGTGATTGGACAAAAAAAAATAGGATAATTGTTATCATATTCAGTTATACAAAGCAACATATACATACACAACAGTATCTACTACTATTAAAAAAAAGTGCATGCTCAAAAGTCCGAAACATATTTTTTTCACGGTACTTTTTTTAAAAAAAGTTTTTTTAAAACAGAATTTTAACTGAATTCAAACGTCTGGTTTTCTTTACTGTTCATTTGTTAGATATATTTTGTTTAATATGGCATTTTTATTTGGGACCCTAACTTGTCTAACAATAGCTATATAGCTGAACTTGTGCAAAGTTTTTACTGCTTATAAACTGTATACCACATGACCTATCGAAACTATAGTCAGCAGATACATCCGGGACTGAGGTTGGTAATAGTCGCATCTTCGCGTTGTGGTCGGTGGGCAACGTCATCTTAACTGATGGAACCTACATTTACTGGATGGTGCACAACACGTTAGGATGCAGTTACAATAAGAATCCGTCACACATTGAGTCCCGTCTCGGCCCACCCCAATAAGCCACCACGGCGAATGACAAAATACTGTAGGTCATGGCTGAGGCTCCTTAGACACCACCTGAATATGTGGAGTCTAGGTGCTTCAAAGTTCAGCTAACACTGAATGATAATGTAAAAATTTCATTACGAGGAGGGGGTTGTCCTTTCGACCTGGTGAGATAGAGTCTTGTAAATGAAGCTTCAATCATGCTGACTCAGTCACAAGATGACTTTTGGGCCGTGGGACCAATTACATTGCGGATGATCTCGTAGGTGGATGTTCTGTTAGTAGGACATGACTGGGTACAACTGGGTGAATGCAACGGTCAAATGGTCTTAGGTTTCTCCTAGGACGCTACATTCATAATTCACCGAATACTATCACCAAGGTCAGGCTCTCCTTACCGGGAAATAGTTATGATAGGCTGGGACTCCCACATAAAGTGATGAAGGGTGTTGCACCTGAGTCAAACGTGTACGATTTTGTTCGCCTTCGGGAAAAAAGGGTCGATGCCGAAGGCTTATAGATCATACGGGTAGGGCATTGATTCGGTCATAATCGGTCGCATCCAGCTTGATTCTTCAGCGAATCGTAAAAACCACCCAGTGCTTATAATAAGTCCATGGTTATAGGCGCAAGCCACAAAATCAGGGTGCAAACGCAATGTTTATAATGATTTTAATGAGGTGCTTATGCATTTAAACTTTTCTATTTCAGCTGTAAGAAAAATTGATCTAAATTTATCACTCTTAAATAAACTTATTTACAATATATTGATACTCATACATTATTTTTTTGTCTCAGCTTTAAAGTTCTAGAATTTAACTTGCGTTCAGTTTTCCCCATTTATATTCCTATATATTCAACTAATTACATTCTAAGTAGTCCATTATTCCACGTGATGAAATTGGCTATCGATAATCTATCATTGTATTTTATTATAAGTAATTGTATATTGGGACCGCACTGTTTTTATAAATAAATAAATAAAACTCTTGCTTTTATCTGTATAGTTACACACATGAAAAACCGCATTATCTTAGAACCAATACATTCTTTACTTTGATGTGTTTTTGCATTAATAAAACTATAAACTTATTTTGAAAACTTAATAAAATAATATATATTATAATACTATTTATATAAAATATATAAATATAAAATAATTGATTAAAAATATAAATTACTTACGATCATTTTGATGTAAACAAATAAAATCATTAAAATGTACCTAAATCTAATAGAAAAAAAAAAAAACAAAAAAAATATAACCATTGACATCCGTCTACACGTTCAATCCCGATGTATATGTATATCATATTGTTATCACATGTATAATTCGAGTTTATTCTCAAATATGTTTAACCATATTTCAATTAACAATTTTAGGAAAGTTAAAAAAAAATTTTTAATTAACTCTCATTATAATAGAGTAGGTAACAAAATACAGTTAACTATTTTTAATCATTTTGATTGAAGTTTTTTACTAACGACTCTGTACAAATTCTAAGTTGAAAATAGCAATTATAATAAAAAAAATAAAGAAAATATTCACCAACACATACCATTTGATACATTATATCGGTCAATGGCATACTTGGAAGTGGTTCTGGTAAAATATTGTCTGGGATCGGTTCTGTTGGTGGAATATTCCAGACATCTAATAATATAGTATCCAAGTCATCTTGAGGCACTATAAATAAACATAAATTTAATAAAATAGTACAATAATATTCGTAAAATATAATCATCATTTGATTGCAATTTATGATACATGGTTTTTACAGGTTAAATGTTATTATATACCTGGTTAATAATTATTTATTAGTTAATCATAACTATTACTGTCAAGTGTCAAAATATTAATAATTCAAATATTTTATGGCATCATATTACATCTGATGTTATATCAATATAAATTTGCACTGTTTGAGGACTATTATACAAAATGATAGACAGAGTAATATTTTCTACTAAGAAATTACTAAGATAAATATTACTCAACATAAGTCCTAGTATTGTTTATGAATAACAATTTAATATTACTTTTAAGGTTTTTCTTAGGTTATATTATGGGAAAACTGGGTGCTGTCTATGAATTTTGTCAATTATATAAAAATAATAAAAATAATAAAAACTCACGGGACAAGAAATAGAGCATGAAGAAGTAATGGATAATAACTCAAATTACAGTGTACTAAGAGAAGAATTTGATAAAGCACTTACAGATTTAAAAAGAAGAAGTTTACAGGAATTGACGAAATCCAAGCAGAACTTTGGAAAAAATCTAGTGAAAATATGCGCAGTGAGCTTTTTAAACTCATAAAGGAGATATTTAACTCAGGAGAACTTCCTCTAGACTTTACTAAGTGTAAGATTATTCCTATTCCGAAAAAAGCAACCGCAAACAAATGTGATCAGTACCGTACAATTAGCTTGCTGACACATGTATCAAAAATACTGACAATAATTATGTAAAGAAGAATGGAATATAAGATCGAAGTCATATTGTCAGAAGAACAGTTTGGGTTCAGAAAAAACATGGGTACAAGGGTTTTTTTTCATTGATAATCGATATTATTTATGTTAAAATATTGATATTTATGCCAACCTACTGATTTAAACACCCAACTATACTTAATATTAGTAGATCGAATTCTATTTATGATAAAAAGTTGACTATAATTTTATAAGTGATATATATAACCATATCATAACAAATATTGCACGTACCACGTTTTTCAATTTGTGTTTTAGTGTCGAAACTTTAAGCACTTTCCTCATCGTGTAATCTCCATATTTTTTTCCCCAAATTTTAAATAATAAGTACTTTTTTTCAATACTAATAAGACCATTACTAACAAAATAGCCCCCATCATAAAAAAAATTCTAGATCCGCCACTTTATGTGACGCTGTTGTATATTCTGAACTCAATAAGAGATATAACAGGTAAATTTAATCTTATATATAGAATGCTAACTTTTCTTAGCAGTTTTATCTATGAAAAATACTTCTTATATTTTTATTTAATTTTCCGGCCTGTTTTCGCCCCCGCCTAAACGCATATTCCTTTACCGTTACCGTTTTCAAACTATTCTCCGGTCGTTTTTAGATTTTTACGCTTCTCTGAGTTTTCACCTTTTCTCCAAGCTTCCGATGTCTAGAAGAAAAAATAAGATTACAATCACCGATTTCTGTTATCAATGTTTCCCCCGTCGTCGTCTTATCGCTCCGAACTTCCGAATATGGCTTTACCAACCGGTGTAGGCCTTTTTCGACGCCGCAGACAATATCCAAATATCGGCAAACTATTCAATATCACTTGTAATGCTAGTTATTATGTTATCGGATTTGTGCTATCTCAAGGATTCATAGGAAGAGATCTACCAATTAAATTTGGATCACGGAACAAAATTACAGCACCACTCAAAAAGAACTATGTATAATTGTATGGGGCGTAAAGCTGTTTGAACCATATCTATTAGGGTAGAAATTTAACATAATCACAGAGCGCTCATATGGCTGTTCAATATTAAGGACCCTGGATTAAGACTAACAAGTTGGTGATTAAAATTAAAAGAATATGAATATGAGATCCATTAAAACCCGGAGTCGATAATACAAACGCAGATATTCCAAGTAGATTACACGTAACAATACGAGCAGGAGCATCAACAGGAGAGAAATCAATTGAAAAACCTATTAATACTACAGAATCTCAGTCAAATAAGTTGATGACAGAAAATCCAATCAATCTTCGAGTATGTGCATGATGAAGAAAATCCAAATAAATTAACCTATAAAAAACATCTTGAATGTAATGAACTAGAAAAAACATCTATACCTAATATAAAGGAAGTAATTGGTGATTTATTCGAAGTCGAAGATAATATTCATTTGGAACATTGTGTATTGAAAGATCTTCAAACATCTAAAGGAATTGCGTTGAAATTCAGAAGAAAATTTGTAAAAATAGAAGAATTACAGTTATAACAAAAACAAGTTACAGAAATAGCACATATAAGACAAGAAAATCCATTTATTTTTTATCTCATTATTAAAAAACATCATTCACAGAAACCTACTTAAAAAAATTAGTAAAAAATACATTAATAAAATTGGAAGAAAATCATTTAAACAAAATTGTGACACCAATATTTTTTTTGAAAAAATATTTGCCGGAAGTCAGAGCTATATTTTCAGAAACTCAACTGTTAATATAATAAATTTCTGTAAAGTCAATTATAATTATATTATATAATATATAATATAATATAATACTAAGAAACATTTTAAAATTATTGCAGAATATCATAATATACCTTTGGATGGACACCAAGGAGTAGAAAGAACATTTAGCCGTCTTCAAACCACATATCTATGGAAAGGTATGAAGCATCAAGTAAAAAATTACATAAAGCGCTATCCGATATGTCAGTTAAGCAAAACATCCAATCGAAATTAAGGAATCAATGGTTATTACAACTACATATATACGCATTTGGAAAAATTTTATGCACATATTCAGCCCCCTTCAGGTACATTTCCACGGCCCCCCTATATGAGAATTTTCAAATTTTGATAATGCACATCGTTTTTGCTCCGTTTGTGCAGTTTGTGCTCGAAGGTCCCACGTTTGTGCTAAGGCTCCCAACTTGAATTATCCCATGAGGAGCCAATAAAACGGTAATAGTAACCCTCTCCCTCCATTTAGAAAATTGGGAATTCCTACAACGCCCAGCTGTGGTTTGTATACGCCGATAGAATCTAATAATTCCATGTTCACCTCTTAAAATCGGAATAGATTGTTATTCCAAAAAGTAAAAGAATTAAATAAAAATGTATTTTGTATAATATAATTTATCATGAGACGGACAATATTCACCAAACTCAAACATCTGAAAATAATTGTTATAAAATTCATGAGCGCCTAATGTTACCATTTGGTAATTCAATACAATATATTTTTTAATTGTATAGAAACAAGTAATTTATCATATTTTTTTATCTCAATGTTAAAATTAATTATCCATGTGTTTATTGATTCTATTGATGCAGTGTGATTACATGATATATAATTACGTTAATTTTATACATACGTTTTCATATTTACAAATGCAATTATTTTAACTCTGGATATTCATTTAGAATATTATGTAAAATTATATATAAATATTTAAGTTGTAAAATATTTAATCATGTATATATTTTTAAATATTAATAAGTAAATCTATAATAACAGTAATAATATATAACATATAATAATATAGTCCAATGTATTTATTTTATTAATATATGTTGTAAAATAAGAGGAAATGTGTGCATCAACCTATGGGTACAATATTTAAAAAATATTTTAAAGGTAACGGTAAGTTTTAATTATAAGTTATCTTTAAATATATAGCAATATTGTTCACTAATAAATTTAAAGTGTTTTTGAAGTACTACATATTATTATGTTTAATTATAATGTTTTATTACAATGGAGTAGTCTCTATTGGTTCAACATTACATGGTAGAAGTAGCTTTTGAGGCTTTGAGTAAAATTAAAAAATATTGAAAAGCACTTAAAATCATACCCAAAAAGCTTCAAAAATGGTGAAAAAAAAATAGGATAATGTAGTAGTATTTACTATGTCCAGAGTTCCAAAGAATATTCGTATTGACCACCTAGATCATTATGTAGGGTTTGCTATTGTCGGAAATAGATAAAGATGGGCTGGAACTACATGTTCATCTTAAGTTAGGTACCTATTTTCAGTGTGATCTAGGAATTTATATTGATTGTTTTAATATTTTTTATACTAAATAATTTACTGTTATTATTTTAAAATAATTTAATTAGAATAATGTACGTTTTATAATCATTATAACCATATTAAACTAAGATTTTATTATATTTAAATAAAATACATGAAAAATTATTTTCTAATTGGGAGCAATGATAAATTATTGCATTCGATAAAGAAAAGAATTCCAGTTCATATTAATATGGTAGGTATTCTAATATTCTATCGTTAATTGTGTATGGGTTGTAAATAGTAATATTCTATAATATAATATATTTATATATGTGTGAATTCGGAAATCCCAGAAATACTTTTGATCATGTATCTGTGCTACTGTTTTCCTACCATCATAATTTCTGTCATAACTAATTCAACAACTCGTCGTAAATGTTCCTTATTTATTATCATATATAATTTTAATTATTTAGTACCTATCAAGGTAGGCTTATTCATATTCAAATTTGCTCACAAATCTTGGTAAGTTTAATTTTTTCATTACTTTATGTATTTCATTACCTACCTTTATAATAAATTATAAATTTTATTATTATTAATAAAATATGATAACTTCATTTATTCTAAACTAATTCCGAATTAAATAAGTAAAAATGTATAAATACTTGCCGACTGATTTCTTAGGTGGGGGTGGTCTCTCCCCCCCCCTCTTCGCGCCGGCCTTGTGTACTTCATACAAATATGGTCGTTTTAAACTATTTGTGTGCCACAAATTAATTTAAAAGGACACCTTAACGACTTTTAAGGGGTTTTGTATAGGCAATTTTAATGAAATTTGAAGAAAAATGAAAATCCGACAATTTAAAAATATTTAAATATATTTTAAAAGTAATTTAAAAATAGTCTTGTATCAATATATTTAATTTAATTCGTACTTATATAAGAAAAATAGGTTCAGGTATTGGTGAACGGACGACAGAAGTAAGTACCTAACCATTTTTTTTTTTTTTTGCGCAAACGAGTAATTCCCATTTTGATAGTATCCCAAAGTCAAATTAATTATATTATATTATAGGTATTAATTTATTATAATAATTGACCATGAGTTAGCGTGTATTTACTATGTATTCGTGACGCGTTCACATTTCTATATTTCTTTATTATTTATTTAATTTATTATTTTATTATATTATTATAATATAGTATATAAAAATTCAGTATCATATTAACAGAAAATTGAAATAAAACAACTTGGAAGACATTTAGTAAAATGAAAGATAGACAATTACATTTTCAGTATAAAACGTACACCTACCTAATTAGTTTTATTATTTTGTAATTTTCTTGTTTTGTCAAACGTATTTATAGTTTTGTTTTTCTATATGGTATTAATTTTGGTTTAATAAATACTTTTTAAATTGGTACATAATAATTATTGTATTATATGCTTTTCAAAAATTAATAATTTTTAATCGCCCTTCCACTTTCAAAGCCCACGAGCCGCCATTGCATATCTTTATAATAAGTCTATTTAGTTAATATTTATTTTCAGTGATGTAATGGTAAAAAATTTGAATGGTATACGCATAGTTTATGGTATATTTAGGGTCCGTTGTACGGAAAGATGGGGGTTTTGAAGAAGATATGAAACACAGGATTAAGTGTGGATGGACGAAGTGGAGAGAAGCGTCAGGTATTCTGTGTGATAAAAGAATCTCTATTAGGTTAAAAGGTAAATTTTATAAGGCAGTGGTGAGACCTGCAATGATGTATGGAACGGAATGTTGGGCAGTAGGTAGAAAGATAGAACAGAGAATGAGTGTAGCTGAGATGAGAATGTTAAG
>JAIPRL010013774.1:0-10168 GCA_025469235.1 Pemphigus obesinymphae
TTAGAACGAAAAAAAAAATATATATATATATATGTATAATATATAGATACTATTATTGGTTATCACGACTACCTGATTATGCTGTAGGTATCACAATTCCGCACCTACCGCAGGTTAAAACGAGAAAAATATCAGTTCTCTCAAAACTGATAACTGAGGATTAGTGATGCACAAAGCAAGACCAAAACACAGACCATGGCAGTCTTGGTCTTGGTCTTGGTCTTGTCTACTCAATCTTGGTCTTGTTGCCTCAGTAGAAGTCAGTCTTGGTCTTGGTCTTGGTCTTGCAAAATTCTTGCAGCCTTGATTTTTTTTTTTTTTTACCAAAGTTATAAATAAGAATAAATAATTTATTAATACGTACACAAGAGGGATACAGGGAGTAATGAGGGTGAATCCCCCCCCTCCGTTTACAAAAAATATATTAGGTGGGTATCTGTGTAGTTGACTGTTTTCGATAACATCGAACTTTCAAGAAATAGTAGAATATCTGTTTGCCCATATATTCCATAAACGATAATCATTTCCGAAAATATTACAATTGGATATTGATGATTGCATTACGAGAAATCTGTAGATTTGGTGTGGAATTATAAATAATGTATACCAAGAAAAAAAATGTAATAAATAACGTTAATTTTTATTTTATTTAAAAGCAAGACTTGCAAGAGTCTTGCAGTCAAGTCTTGGTCTTGCATACATTTTTATTTCAGTCTTGCTATGAAATAGTAAAATCTTGGTCTTGGTCTTGCTAACTCCAGTACAGTCTTGGTCTTGGTCTTGGTCTTGCA
The DNA here is from genome assembly GCA_025469235.1 of Pemphigus obesinymphae. Taxonomy (NCBI): domain Eukaryota; kingdom Metazoa; phylum Arthropoda; class Insecta; order Hemiptera; family Aphididae; genus Pemphigus; species Pemphigus obesinymphae. Next base: position 792 of record JAIPRL010013774.1, read on the forward strand.
TTTTTGCAAGACCAAGACCAAGAACGAATTTGCCCATCACTGCTGAGGATTGATAATTGAGAAATTAGAGGTAGGTACCTACCAACGTAGAAACACAAAAATCTCACCATATTATCAGCACAGAAATTTATTTAATTTATTCAGGTATGTATTATATGTCAATGCTGGTATTGGTTACCTTATTTAGTATTAATTTTCCATGTTTGATTGTCTTTTTCAATTATCGATTAGAATCAAATTAGCAGGAGCAATGATAAGTATTATAATTAGGTAACATTTATTAATGTAATATTTACAATCTAATAATCGTAATGATTAATACATTTTTTGAATTCGAAAATATGATTTGTTCAAAACATTTGAATTGTAACTTTATACGTATACCATATAATGGTATACTAAAGTGATTAAAATTACTCGTTATTGTAATGAAATTACTTTACGGTAACGAAATAACGTAATTTAATTACACTTATTTATGACAAAAATGACATTTCCTAATCTATTATAATTTGTATAATGGGTTTTTCCATATCTTAGGATATATACTGCATACCATTGCACTTTACATGAAAAATTTGGGTATTGAAAATGTAATGTCACTACATATTACAAATGTAACGAGTAATTGGAATTTTATCACTTTTAAAAAGCAACGTGCCCTAGTCTGTAAATATATATGTATACATTTTTTTTTTTTTAAATCACGGGAAACGTGTAAATTCATAATTTATTTTGTAGTGTTCAAGCTGATGCGTTTACAGATACTAAATTCTTGTTCGGAATATTTACATTTGTTACGTATTTTATATATATTTTTTTCTTATCAGTTTTAAGAGAACCGCTATCAGCTGTAATAATACATAATTAATAATGTGCAGTTTTATTTTAATTTTAAAATTTTGTACTGAATATACGTTAACTTGTGGGTTTCATACGAAATCGGCTAGATTATTGAAATGCAACTAAATGAATGAATGAACCTACCTAGATAATTTTTATTCCAAATGTTGTTTTATGTTTTTAACGCAATTTTTTAACACAAAAATATTTCACCGTACAACAAAAATAATATTGAAATTTAGTCGCTATTTCATTACGTCAAACTTTAGTAGGTAGAACCTTTCTACTAGAATATATTTTAATAAAATGCATTGCTTTACAATATGCGTAGGGTTTTCGTTTGCTGAAGATCGCTAACCAAGAAATTTAATATCGACTCTTTAGTCGTTGATTAAATTTCTACTTAAACGGGTCTACTCAAAAGAAACAATATATAAATATATATACCTATATCTAAATAATAATAATAAAAAAAAAAAAAAAAAAAAGTAGAAGACAAAAGAATACAAGCGATAAATAAACTACCGGCGCAAATTGATTTATGCGCAATAGTCTCAGAAAATATAATATAATGAATATACGTATTTATTTGACATCAAAAATAACGTTGAATGATTATGTCAAAGAATAATTATTCTTATTAAATTACCGATTTGACTTTTTTTTTTGTTTTATTTAATTTCTATATTTGTATTACACAACATTGATTTTGAACTCTATGAGCACCAATAATTATTATAAATCTATATAGTGTACCTTTTTGATAATTGCTTTAATTTTTGAGATATCGTTAAAATGTCAATGGTTTTCAATTTCAATTTCCACGTTTTAGGTTGTCCTCGGTAAATTAATTGTTATAAAACAAAAATGTTTTAAAGGTATATGCGGTATATGCTTAAGGCAGGTACTAAAATTATGCAATTTTAGGGCTATTGAAAAAAAAATTTGATTTAGCGCGATATATTATACGTTTCAAAATTAGTTTACAAGCAGGATTATCTAATCCTTGTTCCGAATTTACTCGACTGTAAATAACGCAAAGGAAGTTATCGTGTACATATATGTATATGTGACCAGCTGTTAACGCTAAAATGGTTGAACCGATTTTCACGAATTAAACTGGGTGCATGGAAATATAGAATTGAGTGGAAATCAAAATAATACCTAATTAGTAACAGGAAAATAATAAAGAATATTATTACGACCGGTGGAAAATGGGTCGAGATATTAAAATCACGGGCGAAGTCATTCCGTTTATATATTATACTTATTGATGAAGAATTACCGTAAGTCTTTTTCCCCAGAATATTTTCCAACATTTAGAATATTCATTTTTAAGCCCTATTTTATCAATTTAAGAATTAACTATAACATATATATATATATATATATATCTCAGCAATGAATAGAAATGTACCTATTCGTATTTATTATACGATAAAACAATTTATACAAAACAAAACCGAACAACCATCGATAGTATAATATATAGGTGGTAGTCGGTCAAAAATAGTTGGACAAAAAATCCGGACACAATTTTCAACTATATATATTAAAATAAAATAGAAATTAACACATTGAATTTGTAGTAAAAAATTTTATTTTTTTTATTTCAATAAATAACTATAAATAACTACTAGAAACACTAATTTTCCTTTACTTAAATTTAATATGTTCATATTTTAGTAAAAAAAAAAAATATCGTGTACAATTTTATAAAATGGTTTGGTTAATAATTAGCCTGATATTTTAAAAACAAAAAATACGAAAATTGGGCCAATATGTTATCCCAGTTTACGTTACGTATTACCTATCAAAATGTATGGGAAACATTTTTTTTAAATTAAATTACAAAAATTAAGACATTTAAACAATAAAAATCTAGTTACATATTAATATCACACCAAAATAAATAAAAAAGGTAAAATAATTGGAATAAAAACATTAAAATATAAATTTAAAAAATCAATAGAAAAAATGTACTATAAGTACAATACGTATATTTTTTAATTATATAAGTAAAATTAAAATTAAATAAAATAATTACAATAAATTTAAATTAAATTTTTAAAATAATAATAAGAAATGTAATAATAATTCGGACTCTTTGTCCAACTATTTTTAAATCGGACTTTTTATCCGGGATTCAGTATAGGTTTATACCTACGAGAATGAACAATTTGTATTTTTATTCGTATTATTATTATACGAGTATATCGTTGTTATAGTTATTGTCTTAGGAATAATGAAATCCAAAAACAAAATCCTAGAAATGACCAAAAGATTGTTCGGTAGGTATGTTATGTCGACCGTAGAATAGGTTTTATGCAAGGTTCTTGTAAATGTTCATTGAAACAGGATCTTTGATCTTTTTTTCAAATTTGTATAAAACTGTTGTGTACGGCATTTTTTTTAAATGTAAAAATAATATTATATCCAAGAATAGCCTCCCAAAAGATAGGTTGGTAAGTACATGTCGGCCGTAGTAGGACCAGTCTTTGTGTAAGGTTCTCGTAGATTTTCGTTCTAAAAGCAATTTTTCAAATATTTTTCAATTTTTTTTTTTTAAATAGTATTTGTATTATATTTATTCGTTTAACTGTTAATTGCAATTAATAACGCCTGTCACCGTCCATCTAGTAGTGTCCGTCTGTTCTGTACAATACGTAATAGGTACGTTGAGTATTACGAGAATTTCTAGGGGAATAAAAAGAAATTCGAGTTGTCGAGTTTTCCGAGTTATCGAGATACCTACTTTTATAAGTGTCATAAGTTAATACCATTAGTATAGGTATCTAAGTTTTCTAAACAAATAACCAAACAGAATTGTGTTAATAGGTCTGTATTTTCGCAAAAATCGAGAAAGAGAAAATTACGGTTGAAAAATTTACAAAAGTAATTGAAAAAAGGTTTTGTAAACAAAATACGTTTAGGTCTTTTATTACGAGTAAGACGTGGGATAATGGTTTATCCAAACAAATCTATCCGCCCGGTTTTATTACTATATAATCCCCTGCTTGTCCTATCTAAACATTTTGATATCAATAAACTCTTCCTTATCTAGACAACAAGTGTTGGAGAATATTAAACCACAGAATAGATTAAATAAAAACTGAGGTTCCTGGGACCAAATGAACCCGTCATTTTGAAAAAAAAGATGTTAAAATAGTCGTGAGGTCAACATTAATTATTTGTTTAATATATATATTATATATATTAACATTATGAAATTTAATTGATTTAGATTTTTAACGTTGAAAGGAATTGATTAGACTTACAATCATGCGTTTTTAAACATAAAATATCTAGTGGAACCTAGAAAGAGTATTCAAAATTGTTCGTGTGTATCGACTTTCCAGTAAACAATTGTATATTATTCGTTGCTTATAAAGGCAATTTTTTGATTTTTCGATGGTTTTTTACGCATAAGATAAAAAACTCTCTACTTAATAACGGCGGGAATATTTTTATATTTCCCAAACCCGATTATTGTTTTTTCTCTTGGAAAATCCGAAAGTTACGGTTATTAAACACCTAATTTCGTATATTATTTTAGGGTATTTGTAGACATTTCAGAACTTAAGGTTTTGAAGTCATAAAACTGGTATTTTTCGTTATTGAGACATAAAAATGTTTACTAGTGTAGTCGTACGTTACTCCCAACTCTATTTAATGTTTGTTCTCTAACCGGATTATTAAATATATAATTTATAACAATTTAGTTATTTATATTGTACTGAGTTCTGTTCATAAACGTATTGATTTAACAAATGACTTATCAATTTACTTTAAAATTCAATAAATCCACCGATAGAATATATCCATGATCCGTACTCTGTGTAACAAGCAAATTATTCTGACTTCTACTATTGGTGTCGTTTATATTTAATAGAATTAATTTATTTTAATTTTTAATTTATTTTTGCAGGTACGAAAATTTAACATTGATTCGTGTTTGAAAATTATTTTCTATTTACAATACATCAGGTAAGACGTTTAATAATCGATATTTAATTATTGAATGAACTGCTGTTAAATGATTAATCAAAAGTAAAATATACAAATTTCGAATGTACATAATAATGTGTATAATATGTGTGTATAAAATAACTTCGAACTTAAACTTTAATTGAAAATTATCCGCAGTTTTAAATATTGACATTTAAAACAATAATTTAAACATTCAAAGCAGTTCGAAAACATAATGATTGCATTTTATTTTTCTCTAATCTTCATTTTGGTATAACTGATTTTCTATCAGTACTATTCAAAATGTATTTTAAAGTCCACGTTAATTAAACGCGATACAATACTTTTTTGGGTTCATATTATAAAACAAATTATTTACTTATAAAATATAATTTATTTACAAACTTTAATTTTTTTTTACTTAATTCTATGGTGAAGATTATAAAATATAAGCTCGTAAAATTTTCGAGTAAAATTGCAATTTAAGTTTTAACGAAATTTTCTCTAAACAGCGTGGACTATAGAGAGAAATGTATTTGATAATTTGATTTAATATTAACATTATCTTATGTTCTATATCAACAAAGAAATTTAAAAATATTTGTTTCTGATATTGTGTAAAAAGAAGTTTCAAATTTTTCTAAAAATAATTATTATCAAAATCTTAATTTTGATTTACATATATGAGATTTTTTTTCTAATTTGTAAAATTCTTGCCTCTTCCATTTCTTAAGAAATGTATTATATACACAAAATCTTTTGTAATGTCTTATCAATTATCATGTTATACATTTTGGGACCAAATTGTTAACTTAAATTTGCAATATAACCTAAAATAATGACTTAAAAATGCAACATTCAAATTTAAAAAAAAAAAATACCATTTTTTTATCCGCGGAGGAGAAAAAGCTAGTTTAGAAATGAAAAGGATATAAATTGGTATTTGAAAAAAAATATACGGACCAAGTTTCACAAAGATTAGTCTATTTATCAAACACTTTTTTTTTTAAAAGTATACGTAACTATAAGCTTTTATAATAGATCGGCCTATCGGATTATATATGAATATCGTTAATGCCAATCATTTGTATGTATTAAAAAATGTTGATCTAACTTTCTGTTTTAGTTAAAATTAATGTTATAATTAGCCAGTAACTATTAATTATCTACTTAGGATATTCATTTGTAGTAGTTTTTGAAAATTATTGACGATAAAATTTATGCCATTTATACAATTTAAGATCGTTTTAATAACCTAAAATGAAACGTATATCAGATAAGCAGAAATATTTATTCACATCGATCTGAGGCATTTTCGAAATAATCAAAGTTTCGTAAAATTATGAAATCAAGTCATTTACAATTATAAAATATAAATTATTTATTTAATTCGGGGAAATGACTCAAAATATGACACTTTAAGTGTTATTTCATTGTGATTTAAGACAATGTAATAAAATTATGAATATGATGTGATACTGAGTTTTTTATTATTATTAAATGATTTGATAAAGGTAGAGAATATAATATATTCTGAATAATATCCTGAATTTAAATTAAAATATTAAGCTACTTTATCTGACTTTTGAAAAACAAAATAAAATATTTTACAAATATAATATATTTTTGTAAACTAAGTGATCGATGTTTAATCGATTTTTATCAAACTTTCCCCAGAAACTATTTTTGCTTACTTCACGTCAATATCAAAACTAATTTCTAACACTTAAAAAGGGATCAAATAAGTTTATCTAAAGTTTTTTTTTAGATATTCTTGGAAAGGTTTCATAATTATTTTGTTGGACTTTAGTTTACACTACACGAAAAACTCTTCATAACTTTATATCTATATATACTATAAAAACTATAATATATAACTATATAAACTCTATATCTTACAATATATCAACAGTCAACCTCAAGAATAGTATAAAATATTTCAAATAATATTTATATGTCAAGATATAATATTTTTTATAAATATTGATGAAAAAAAAAATTACATATGTTTACATATTTAATTTAATTTATGTCACAAACGACATAAACATTGATTTTAAATAGTTATTACTAATAAATTTAAGATAAAAAATAGATTTTTAACCCGGCTCATGAATTTTTTCATATATTTTTATTAAAAAAAAAAAATGATTCTAAATAATATGTTATTTATAAAAACTATTCAAATTATTTTATGAATTAAAATTTCATTTTTCAAAAAAAAAAACATTATACGAGTACATGAGTACATTATGTCCAATTTTCTGTAGACTTTTCCTCTGAACACGATATAATTATAATATAGTCACAAATTTACATTCATGAACATTTTATCGATTTAGTGCTGGCATTGGCAGCCTTTGTATAATATAGTATTGTAGTTCAGAACTATATATTAACGAATTTCTCCACTCGGAATCTCAATTAATAATAACTGTTGTTGCCCTTAAAACGCCTTTTAGGGAGGGTTTTCGGATTTACCTATTAAAAATGTGTTTTTGATGAATTTTCGTTGTAAACGAACCATTTTAAAGACTTTTAAATCTTCGTCTGACATCGATTTGATGAGTTTCGAAATTATTTAATCTTTAGACATTTTTTTTGCATGAAATAAAAATCACTCTGCGTAATGATACATATCGAGCGTCTGTGTAAGCATAATATGTGTATGTATGTGTCGAACAATAGAGGACTCGAAATCAAGTAACCAAGAGTCAATGTCAGGATTTTTATTTTATTTATTTATTTTTTTTTAATTATTAAAATATTAAAAATTCATATTTTAACGGACGTATACGAGGTAAATTATTTCTACGCACTCAAACTTAGCGAACACACTTTTATGTTTAGGTGCAATATCGTACGTATTACGTAGGTACTGAACAATATGCAGTATTATTATCATAATTAAATATTTCACTCGAGAACGGCAATGTTTTTCATCGCGGGCTTAACATTTTTCGATAAACAATAAATATATATTTTTTTATCAACGGATATTTTTAACGGTTTGGTTCACCTGTTAATCGTAATTTACACCGTAACGTATTAAAATGATATTAAATACCTTGTTTGGAGGGGTTTTAGCTATTGGAATTCAAAACTATTCTATTTGACAAACAATTATGTAATTATTCGAAACTTACGTGTTAAATTATCATAATACGAACAATAAACTAGGTAATTTAATCATCCATGTTCAATCACTTTCTCTGTCTGTGCGGTAAACAATAGTGATACGAAGTAAAACGAACGCGACATTTTCGGATTCGAATGATCGGTAGTACTATCTACTACTATAATATATTGTCGTATCGGATACAACCTTATCATTTTTTTTTTTTTTAAACACTCAACAATAAAATGGTTAAGGGGATATTTGTAACCGTATACATATGGAAGTGTGAATGGATTAGGAATACAGTGTGTGTGTGTGTGTGGCATCCCCTACTCTTAATGCCAAACCACTCAGATGGGCTTAACCCACACTGAAAAAATTACGGTTGAAAGGACGAACAGGATTTATAACCAGTTAACAAGTCTGCCGTTTGTTGCACCGATAATAATGTTTTTTTCACAACGGTATGAATATTCAATTGTTTCGTCGTGTATCGTTAATTTTACTCAGTAAATCGGCAATTCGATAACGACTATATTATATATCCGGCCCGATAACGTAATATAAGCACGCCATTTTCATACACGGCCAGTTGTTTATTTGTTTTAAATTAACGGGTCAAGTCCAAGTTACAAACATTTTAAAAATAAACAAACATGAATGATTGCGAGTTATATACGACCCGAACATATGTTTAAGTACGTAACAATATATGAATTGCAAAAGAACGAGATAAGGGGAGCGTAAACGATGAACTGGCGAAGGAATTGACACTAAAAAACGTAGTGCTAGGTGCATGAATTTCGCATTGTATACGTTATTGATGAGAGATGAAATAAAATGAAATTATTTCTGCTGGCAAGGAACGCGAAAAAAAGGCGACCGAACAAGTCATTAAAGTCACGTGGAGGGTATGAGGTACATGTGCAATAAGGAGGAAGCCAAAACTAAAATATCGGCGTCATACCGTATCTTCCTGGCCATAATCAGCAGTTGAATAACGAACCGAGATTACCGAACCATACCTACTCTAATATGGATCTGACGAGTGATCAATGTAACGGTTTCAATCAGGAAGAAAATTTTTAAACCAACGGCCATCCGTTTAACAAATCGTGGTCTCAAAACCAAAAAGGACTATCTCTGATTTTTTAACATTTTTTTTTTTTTTTGAAGCTAAATTACATGACAAAATAAACAGGTATGACAGCAACTTGCATGTTTTTGTTCAACCCGCGCAATCATGGTGGACGCTTTTCTCCGCTTATCATCATCTCAGTATCTACGATTATCATGATTTTTGTTATCTTATTGCCACCTTTTTTTGTTTTTTGAAAGCATAACAAAAATATTTAATTCACTTTTAAGCGTATTTTATAATTTGTTAATTAATCTTTAATTCGAATAAATATGCCACTCTGTGTGTTTAGTGGTTGTTAAGTAAGTG
>JAIPRL010013775.1:0-10167 GCA_025469235.1 Pemphigus obesinymphae
GTGTGCAGTAGACGTTTTTGTCAAGTTTTCCGTATATTTTACACACCAATTTCCTTAAAGCCAGAGACCACAGATAATTTGATTATTGTAGCATGTTGCCTGCACAATTTACTAAGAGACGCATTTCTAGAGAAACAAGGCAAACCGTACTATGAACTGGACCCAACTGAGCGACCACCGACAAGAAGCTTATTTTTGTACAATGAATTAGCTAAATCGTACAAACAATCAAATTTTGCAACCATTTCAACGAGTTTTTCGTCTTCCATGACAGAAAAATGTATTTTTGATACAGCACTAATGAAATGAACTCGCTCGCGGCTGCGTCTATACTGCTCTCCGACCGGACGGCCGGTGCGGCTCTAGCGGCTATCGGCCACCGCAAAGTTGTTGACGCGTTTAGAGAAACGTATCAATTAAATAACATCAAAGCAGTATACTGCATCATAGGAATCACACCTTTAGCAGCCACACTCTTTTTTCGTTGCTTTGACTGAATTTCACCACAGATGTGGTAAAAACCAATACACTAACATCAATAACCGTTTGGTTTATCTTGAAAAGATAATTTAGTTTATCTCCAAGATAAGAACAAAATACCGGTACCGTAAACACGCATGTGTATCATTTGTCAAATGATCCCATTAACCCGTATAGTTTGTTTCAAGCCATAGCTCAATTTTCTTTTATAATATTAATTGTATGGCTGTTATATAATTGTAATTAATTTTAATGTAAGTATAGGTACCTAATGATAATAATTGCATTATCATTAATTATCGTCCTTTTTTTATATATATTATATCTATGTATATAGTACCAATAGAAATAAAAGTACTTGTCAATTTAATTCAACCAAGTTAGTATTGATATTAGAAAAACTTATGTAGTTTTTAGATATTTTATAAATGTACCTAATGAATAATTATTAACTTGATATTATTTTTCACATATTGTTCACAGGGTTCTAGACCTTATAAACTCAAGACACGAGTTAGCTATCCATTTAAATGTAGTGATGAAATTCGTATCAGAGAAGATAGTATATGTAGTAGATTGGAAGATTTAATTTTAGAAATTTCGTCCGAGAAAATCTATATAGTCGATGGCAGTTTGGAAATACCGATAGATATAATTACGCCATATGTTATTGATTGCTGTTCATCTATAGAGGAATTAGAGTTTGTATATTTTGAATTATATAACCTTAACTAGTAATTACTTTACACTATTCATCTCAAGAACTGCCCTGGGCAGCGAGCATCTTTTGTCAGAAGCTGTTAGATCACATAAACCGTTCTTTTCAGGGAGTCATGTATGAATACAGTACAAATATGTAATATACATTATGGTGTGATGTTATACGCAATAAATGCATCACATTACACTGTATAGCTGTCACCATATAGGCATAATGCGTTTTAAGTTATTCGTACATGCTTAATACTAGAATGCTATGACTTTCCCATTGTAGGTGATATGCAAAGCTAGAGCTTATAAGAATGCAATGATTCTCCACATAAGTTGGTCGCCCAGGATGGTTCTTAATATCAATGGAGTAAAGATTTATAACATTGTTATTGATATGAGGTTTACTAGACTATAGCATACGATATATTATACGTAATTCAATGCGTTTGATATTATATTTTTAATTATAATTTTTCAGCTGAAAATAATATAATAATCTTATTATATATACACAAAATATTCTGTGACATATATTGGCATTTTATAGATAGATAGATTTATAGATAGCTTTGTCATAACAAATTTTATCTTGGTAAATATTTCATTATATTGTGAACATGTGATTATACAGATCGTTTCAAAAATTATATAGGTATTAAGTGAACTTCTATACAATAAAGTGGTCTGAATTTTTGAACCATTAAAGGTCTTATTTGTAAGATGAAGATGGAATAATCTGAATCTAGTAGTTATCATGTATATATTATTTTAAGTTTTTTAATACATTACGAAAAAAAAAAAATATAAATTAATATATTATAAAATGTACATATATAGAAATATATGATATGATTTAGCAGACTAAACATCATTAGTTGAGGATTAATGAGAGTTTATGGTACAGTCATTACCAGATAACTTGAATGAACATTGATTATCACTTAAGAAAGGTTATAAAATTATTAAATTATTTGTCTATTAATGCCCATTTCTACTCAAACAAATTTTGTTCTGAACAATACTTTAAACAGAATTATCATGGAAACACTTATAAATATTCAGAACATTATCGTGGAACTTTTTCAATGAATGTTATTTTCATGTGCAAACCTTTTTATATTTAATGTATTTATCAATATATTAATTAAGAAGTATTAAAGTTAGATACCTACTTAATATTTTATCAATTTAATTATAAAATTAATTTTCATATCCACTTTGGAAACTTAGATCACTTAAATTATTAAGTACCTAGAGTTGTAAAGAATACTTTTAAATATTATTTAAATAATTAAAAATTATCATTGAAAAAATTAATTAGAGTAATATTCAAATACTTATTTAACCAATGTATTTAAGTTTTTATTAATAATTATAAATTATAATAGGTTCGTTTGTTTCCGAGACCCGCCAAGCGTAATTTACCAACTATTGAAATAGTTGTTTGCTACATAGGGTTGCAAAACCATATTGTGTTCACTATTTTGTTGCAATAAAAGTGGTAATATAATTATTTTTGAACAAAGTTCAATGAAACTTTTTTCTAAACATTTTTTTGACAAAGATAAACAAGATTGAGCAAGATTTTGTTTTGATGGAACGGATGTTTATAAACACCTCTGAATGACACATCATCAGTATAATATTGTTAGTTGGTTTTGATAATTTAGTTTTATATGTAGAGATCACTAGGGAACAATCTAGTGGTTTTTGGGTACAAATGACGGCTTAATTTGAAAAGTTATTTAGCACCAAATGTATAATTTTTTATTTAAATGAATTTGATTTTAATATTATAATTTTTATTTTTATTATTAATGTTTTTATTTTATATAGGTACAACAAATATGATAAATTTATTAATTATGTCAAATTCTAATGTATCTATTGTTTTTTTTGTTTATCAGAAGTACCATCTGTAAATTTTACTACACTAAGGTGAATGCTCAAGCAGAATGGGTAATAATAAAGTGCATGTCTGAAGTGGATTCAGATGAATACAAATCGTACTTTGATACATTAAACAATAGTGAACAAGATTTCAGCTTAGAGGATGACTTAGGAAACACTGATAATGATAAAGAAGATTTAGATGCAATGGGAGAAGAAGAAATGAGTATTGAAGAATCAAAATTTAGTGACTGTACTCCTATGACTAAAAATCAAGAATATAATACAATGGATAGTATTGATACAGTGTTTTCGGATTTGGATTTGTACACAACTGTTAATGATTACAATGAGAGTGAACATTTGGAAAAAGACATCTCATCCAGCTGCAATAACAGTCTTGTTGTTGAAAACTGTGAAGTTTATCAGGAGTTTTTAACAGGTCGAAATAATTCTACAATTCACGAAGAAGAAATAAGTAAAACAGAAGGGACATCGACATATGTTGCAAATAGTCATGCGTTTTATAATGATAGTTATAATGCAAATAATAGCATAATTGATGATAACATTGTTCTTCAAAACAGTAGTAACTGTAATGATACGGCACAAAAATTGGAGTCTGAAAATAATGATGATTTTTTAAATGAACCAATTGACATAACAAATGGTAGCCAATCATATGAGTGTTTCAACAGGACATTGTTGGATGAAAGTGGTTACACAGAGCAATTGTTGTCTACACAAGATAAAGAACTGTAATATAGGAAGAGAACATTAAAATGATTTAAATAATAATTATATGAAATTATCATAAATCTAATGTCACAATAATATCATATTATGATATTTTATACAATAAGATGTAGGTAATATTTTTTTTAGTTGAATAAACGTTTTAATGATTAAGTATTTAAAATATCTGATTTTCCTTATAAATGACTGGAAATTTAAAACTTAAGACTGTATATTGTTTAATAATTAATATTTTAATTTAATTTATTAATTTTAGTTATTTTACATTATATTTTTTAAATTTCTGTACTTAATAAATAAAAGTTAAAACTTAAATTTGTTATTATTTGATACCGACATACCTATTATACCATATACTAATCCTCATTTATCTGACTGGTAAAATTACATATTTATTGTAGTGACATGATTAAAATTAAAAATGTAAGCACCTATCACCTATTATCAAATTGGAAAAGAAGAATTTATTTTAGATAATAATTTTTCTAAAATAATATCTTACTAAAAAGCAATATTATTTTAACTTTTAGTTAATTTTTTTTAGGTTAAATTTTGAGTTTAAGAGCTGAAAATCTAATACTGCATTAAATACTATACCTATTTGTTTAAAAATATATGATAACATACATAAATATTAAATACATTATTTTGATGGACTTATGATAGGGAACCCAGATTTTCTGGGACATTACTGGTTTAGGAATTCAAATTCCAGTGTCCCGAAGAAGTCCATAGGGACTTGGTATTATTACGGGGTTTGAGCAAGACTCTTATGATGTTCTAAAATTAAATATTTCATTTATAATACGTATATAAATTTTAAATTTATATAAATAATTATTGATATTTATGGAGTAGGCACCTAGTTAAAATAAATTTGGGTTTTTACTAAGGAGTAGCACATAAATTTACACTTTTCAATATTTAGAGAAAGGCAAAATTATTTGCAGATCATTTCAATAAGTTATGTCACTTTGTAAGTTAATTGCATCTTGATTTGTTTTTACGATGTTTACTACAAGTTTTGCATCGTCGGCAAATTGAAACAGTTGAGTGTTGGATGACGTTTGGAAGATCATTCATTGTAAATATTAAATATAGGTAGGTACTTATACGATTATTGAACAATTGGCGAAGTTCCCCCATAGTTTATCGTCCATCAGAGTTAATTTTATTATCAAGTACATAGGATACCTACCTCAGACTACAAGTTATTAATTATCATAGTCATTAACTCTCCTGAAGTTTGTATATAGACACAAGGCTGTATTTAGATTTTATTTTGGGAGGGGGTCCAAAATACATTTTATAATTTTAGTACATATCGAATTTATGTTTTGTCCATCATAATTAATTTTAGTGATTTATTGTGGTTTTATAGATTTTGAAAACAGATTTTAATTTATTGAAAAATTAACTTATAATTAATATTTTTTACATTTTTCAATTTTTATAGATACTTACCTGTCCAATATTTCAATATTTGGTGGACTATATAATATTCGATGATTTTCAATTTAATAAAACTATTTTAAGGATTAAATATTAAAAAAGTAATAAGTCTTCTTCTGGAGTTTTCCAACCTACAGTTTTCAAAATATTTATTTTGTTATAGTTTTTTATTTTTGTATTTTTTTATTTTGTTATGGTCTACAGACAACTCAATCAACCGCGATGCACATAAATAGGATTTTTATGTATATCTATAAAACTCTATGTACAGAGATTTACATAATCATTACCTATAACATTTTGCGTCGTAGGTACACATAGGTACATTTACACCAGAAATTGGGGGTTATCACATCTTAATGTTTTTCCGCATACCTATCTACTCGTATATCTATTATTTCATTTATATGATTGTTTTGACCAGTTTTACTGTTGCATTTAAATCACAATTTACGTACGTAAGTAGGTATATGTTTTTTTTTAGTATTGTGGTTCATTAAACCGATCGGTGATGATTAAAAATATTGATATTTAAGCTAAAAGCCACTATATATATAGGTATAGGTACCTAGTTTATATAAAAAATGTATCAAATGTTACTATCAAATAGTTCTTACTATACGGCTCCGAAGGGGGCGTGCACGTTATTTCAGTAGGTAATATTTATCCGGGACAATAAAATCCAACTTTTCATTAGTAAACAATTTTTTTTTTTGAGAGGGGTCCTTTTTTTAAAAACTTACGCAAATCCTATAAAATCTTCTTGAATATTAAGTATTTTCATTACAAGAACTTCACTCATGCTATATATTTAAGGTGTTCGGTATAGACAATTTCTAAGACGTTTTAATAAAAATAAAAATCTAATAATTTGAAAATATTGAAGTCAGTACACTTTAATAGAAATTTAAAAATAGTTCTGTATAGGTACCTACCACGTTTTATTGTTGTGTAATCTTGATATTTGTGAACAAAACTATTTTACAAGAAAAATGTGTTCTCAGGCTGTATAGTTATAATTAAGAAACCATATTTTTACTCAATATTAAAAATAATGAATGAAATTCAGATAATGAATAATATAATAAATGTTTTAAAATAAAAATCCCCCATATGCTGTATTTATATTTTGTTGTTTCTTATCTTAATTTTAAGTTTAAATACAAATTTATATATTATTACGTACTAAAAATAAAACGATAACAATCGTTTTTTTTCAATCTATAATCTATAGTTTATTTATTTTTCATGTTAATATGTTGTGATTTGATTTACCTATTGGTTATTTAATATTTTCATTGCAATTCTGTCGTCAATGGTGATGTATGTAATGTTAAATTGTATATTATACATAAATATTAATTATTATAGTTGGGAAACGTTAACAATCGAGTGCAAGGAGACCATTTTTTTTGTTGGTAATTATGTATAATATAGTCTTAGCCCCCCACAATCAAAATACCTCATCAATTTTGGGGTCAAAAAATGAATAGTTCAAAAAAAAAATAAAATAAAACTGGTACTATACCTACTGCACTTGTTCCAAAATTAATAATATCATTAAATATAATATGACGATAGGTATATTCTTGTATCGATTTAATATTTGTATTCATTTAAAATCACCAATATTATTTTACTGTCATTATTTTTTAATATTATTTTCAAACACGGATCAAGGGGGAGGGAAGATCAGGCCCCCCGGGCCAACTTAAATGCGTCACTGGTTTTCATCATCAAAACAAATTACAGTTATTGAATGACGACACGATAATCACTGTACACGATGACAGTCAACGGTATTGATCAGAAAAAAAAATAGTGTATGTACCTGTGTTTAAAAAGAACGCTGTTCATGCGTTCAAGTTCATATATTTTTATGAACGACACTCGAACGTCACTCGTTTCTGTCAAATAGAAGGTGAACGCGAACGACGTTCATATTTTTAAGGAATTTGAAAGATTTTCAGGCCGTTCAAATTAAATTAAAATATATTAAAATTTCGCTATAAACCTTATTAGATTTAAATATGATACTTAAAAGTTCAATTTCCTTAATTGGGTTTGCTATAAAATGAAAACGATAGTAAATAGGTTGCAAATTATCAGGGCCGGTGGGGAGAGTAATTTTTCCTTCAAAAACGGTAAATAAGCAAAAAGACAAAAAAAAAAGAAAAAAGTATCCAACTATTTTTTTGATTTGCATCGACTATTCATTTTGTTCAATTATTTCTTGAGTGTGGGATCTTTACGACCACCCTAAACATCCATTGCCTTCGGCCCCGAAATGATGTTTAGACTCCAGTACATACCATACTAGAAATCGCTCTCTTGGGTTTTTTCTAAAGGGGTCATTTTCTTCCCTTGTCTCCCCATATTTAAAAAAAAAAAAAATAGGAATATGGAAAAACACTCATGTATATAAAAATATATAAAAACCGATTAGTATAGGGTGGAAACACTCCGCTCGTTGGATAGGACCATATATATATATTTTTTTTACTTATTAATTTTATAGCGACTGAAAATATCTTTATTTCAGGAGCTAAAAAATTTGGTTTTAGCTAGAAACATAGACAACGTGGATCTATGAGAAGATTTTCATTAATTCGCAGGCCAACCGAATGAATACCTACCAACGGTTGTTCCACCAAAGGAACGTTTTTCGTGTTGCACAGCTGTACAATAATTACGCAATTATCCAAGAATTTCACTGCAAAGGATACGAAATCGTTGTGTTGATTGACAAGAAAATACAGCTGATTCGGTGGATTTTATATGACGAATACAGTTGGCGGTGATGGTCGCGGGCCCAGGTTAATCACAAAAAGGTAAAGGCATAACAACTGATCTCAAACATAATGATATTGTCCTCGTTTTGTATAATATACATTATCTTTCTGTGATCTGTCCACGAAAAAATAGATTAAATGTAAAATTACAAGACCAAATTCCCTCCGTTTATTTGTGTCGTACAGGATTCCCAATAAATATTACTAGGCAAGTACCGTAACTTACTCGACGTAGTGTTTTACAGGAAATAATTTTTGATTAATTTTTTTATTTTTGAATTAAACTATCTAAGTGAGCGTAGCGTTGTGAAGTGACCTTGTCGGTTTATAGGTGCGACCGAATTAAGAAGTACCTACCTTTATATTTACCAGCTATCTACTTATGCATAAAACGATAAAAATCGCTAAATTAAATAGGTACCTAATACTATAATTTATAGTCATTTTTTTGTCTGGAGAAATGACTTCTCTTCGAAAGTAAAATTACCGTATTATCGGGGGGGGGGGGGGAGATATTTACTAGAGCTGTGACGCGAAACACGCCCCACAATATGTACGAAATTACACGGTTTTTTTCTGTCGTTTCTGCGTAAACGTGTTTTTTCACAACTATTGTGATTACACAACAATAAAATTGGTGTTGACACAGGACTATTTTTAAATGACTTTTAAAATACCTATACTATATTTTATATAGGTATGAATTTGAATAAAATTATTTAAAATTGCCTATACAAAACCCCTTAAAAAGCAGTCCCATGTCACTCCCTATCTTTTTGTGTAATGGAAATGGGTGACCTTGGATGTTGAAAATAAAAGCTGTTGACAAATTTTGATAATAGATATACTATAATCAGCATCAAGCCTGCCTCATACTCGTGTAAACATCGCGAACCACCCGCACCGTCTTTTTCACTGTGACGTCATCCGTAGTATAAATTCGGCGGCGGCACAATAATATGCCGTATTCTTAAGCTAAATATTTCTATAATAGATGTTAATTAAAGTTGAACTTAAACTGCGGAACTTAATAAAATAATTAATATTAAACTTAGTATTACCAAATAATCACTATTTATTGAATTTAAATTATAATAGCAATAATTAGAATTTATAATACGTTTTTCAAAAGTGTTATTATTATAGATAAATAGATACCTATAAAAATATTACTCTAAAAGTCTAAAATGAATAATAATTACTATATAATATTATTATTTATATCCCAAAGACCCTAAATTGTTGTATAAATTGTATAACATAACTTATTCAATGTTTTCAACCTATGAAGTACCTATACTCAGAGGTGTAAAGTAATTGAGTAAAAGTATTTGAAATACTTTTATACTTATGTTATATTATAATAATAACCGACAAGCATTTTGAACAAATTATGTTTTTGAAATGTAATAATCATTTGGCCATACAATATTATTAATAATAAATTTCAAAAAAAAAATATGTTCAAAATATGTAGGTAAATATTGTTTATAATATATATACGTATATATATATATATAATATATTAATAAAATTATATTGAATAAATTATACATATTTTTTTATAAGTATTTGAGTAATTCTCAAATATGCTGAATAAATAAGTATTTGAGTATTACTCTAAATACTTTTTTCAACAATATTTTTTTTACTTACTCAAATACTTTTTAAAAGTATTCTTAACAGCTCTACCGATACTTGACAATTACCAACTTGTAAAAAGTTAAATTATATTATATTATATATTATTTATATATTTTATGTCTACTCAAAAATATTTTCTCTATAAATTTGATTTGATTCAATTTAAATTCAACATGGTGTGATTTTTTCACAATTTTAATTTTTAATACTTTTGATTATCCCTTCCTAAAATCTTACCTTTGTGCTCTTAAAATATTAATTTCCTATAAGAAAGGTATAATGCAGCTAAAGAAATTATTTAATAACTGAAAAAAGAAGTATAATATTATATAAAATACAAAAATAATGGTATATGAATAATAATGTTTAATTACCAAAAATACACAATAATAATTACATAAATAAATATTACATTACACATTACCTACATAAATAATAATAA
>JAIPRL010013776.1:0-10167 GCA_025469235.1 Pemphigus obesinymphae
GAAAAACAGAGAGAGGGAGGATTGGGTAGAGTATAAAAGTTTATCTAAAGCAGCAAAAAGTGCAGTGAGTAAAGCTAAATTAAAGAAATATGATGAGTTGTATGAGAGGTTAGGAACTAAAGAAGGGAAAAAAGAAGTGTACAGGCTGGCTAAGGAAAGAGAAAAACAATCCAGGGACTTTAGAAATGTTTGGTGTATAAAAGATAATGATAGGAGGGTGTTAACAAAGGAAAAGGAAGTGATAAAGACATGGAAAGACTATTTTGAGGGATTATTAAATGAGGAATTTCCAAGAGAGGCAATTGATCGGGTAGAGTGGAATTTGGGTATGGTAGATTTAATAAGGGACGAGGAAGTGTGGAGTGCTGTGAGAAAAATGAAAAATAAGAAAGCGGTGGGACCAGATGGAGTACCAGTAGAAGTATGGAAAGTATTAGGAAGTTTAGGTATACAATGGCCGACAAAGTTCTTTAATAAGATACTAGTAGAAGGAGAAATTCCAGAAGCTTGGAGGAAGAGTTGTGTAGTACCAATATTCAAGGGTAAAGGAGATGTACAGGATTGTGGAAATTATAGAGGGATAAAACTTATGAGCCACAGTATGAAGATTTGGAAAAGATAATAGATAAAAGGGTAAGAGGTGAGACAACTGTTACTAGAAATCAGTTTGGGTTTATGCCTGGGAGGTCAACAATGGAGCCAATATTTTGTGTGAGACAGATTGTAGAGAAATCAAAAAGAAATTGTGTATGGTATTTATTGATCTAGAGAAGGCTCATGATAGGATTCCTAGGGAGATCTTAGAGTGGGCATTAATGAAGAAAGGATTACCAAAGATGTATGTGAACATAATTGAAAATATGTATAAAGGGGCGAGTACAAGAGTGAGAAGTCTGTGTGGAGAAACTGAGGATTTTAGGGTCAGAGCGGAGGTACATCAGGGTTCATCTTTGAGTCCTTACTTATTTTCCCTGGTAATGGATGAGATAACAAAGGATATACAAGGGGAGGTACCATGGTACATGTTGTTTGCAGATGATATAGTACTGATAGGAGAAAGCCCTAAGGAAGTAAACGGTAGACTTGAAGAGTGGAGGAAAGCTCTGGAAAGTAAAGGACTAAGGATTAGTAGGAGTGAAACAGAATATATAGAGTATGATTTTGGTGAAAGAGAACACAGAGGGAATTGGGAAAGTCTAGAAATAAAGTTAAGTGGGGATGTGGTGGGAGAAATGGAGAGGTTCAAGTATTTAGGGTCCGTTGTACAGAAAGATGAGGGTTTCGAAGAGGATGTGAAACACAGGATTAAGTGTGAATGGATGAAGTGGAGAGAAGCGTAAGGTATTCTATGTGATAAAAGTATCTCTATTAGGTTAAAAAGTAAATTTTATAAGGCAGTGGTGAGACCTGCGATGATGTATGGAACAGAATGTTGAACAGTAGATAGAAAGATAGAACAGAGAAGAGTGTTGCTGAAATAAGAATGTTAAGGTGGATGAGTG
This sequence comes from Pemphigus obesinymphae, assembly GCA_025469235.1. Taxonomy (NCBI): domain Eukaryota; kingdom Metazoa; phylum Arthropoda; class Insecta; order Hemiptera; family Aphididae; genus Pemphigus; species Pemphigus obesinymphae. The sequence continues at coordinate 1,503 of JAIPRL010013776.1, forward strand.
GAGTTACTAGAGAGAATAAAATATGGAATGAGTATATCAGAGGTAGTATAGGGGTAGCTTCGATAGTAGACAAAATGAGAGAAAATAGGTTAAGATGGCTCGGGCATGTATTAAGGAGGGAAGAGACCGAGGCAGTAAGATTAGTAAGGGAAATGCATGTTGTTGGTAAGAGGAGGAGAGGAAGACTGAAAAAGAGATTGGGGGATGTGATGGCGAGTGATGAGGAAGGTGGGAGTAAGTGAAGAAGATGCGGGAGATAGATTTAAGTGGAAGTGTAGGATCAGGGTGGCCGACCCCAAATAGTTATGAGAGAAGGCGAAGGAGAAGAAGAAGAAGAAGAAAAAGTGAATTATAAATAAAACTTACTCAATAATTTCATTGTTATAATATATGGTTTGCACAAATGCCGTTGTATTTGTTCGATCCAGACCTCTTTTACTGATCAATATTGGTACAAGTATGTCTACCTCATCAGGCTGATGATTATGTTGATTGTAAATCGTCAGTTGGTTGTATTAGGCATTAGTTCAATGGTTGGAGACTCAATTTTTTCCGTCTAACTGACAGTTAGTTTGATGGTCGAAGACGCAAGAAGAAGATTAATTTACTGCTCAGTAGACATAATTATGGATCCTACAAAATATTATAAATAAAATGACTATATTATATTTAAATAACATACCAATGGCTGAGGTCCAACCTGTCCTTGGATGTACCCATCCATAGCATGTCCCGCTCTTCTCAGAAACATTAAAATATCTCCTTCTTCATTTAGAGTATGTATGAATTTTCTTGTCCTGTGTGTACTTTCCACACGGTTTACTCGTGATACATGGCTTCTGATCTGCAATTACATTTAACTTTAAATATTTATCGCAAAATATTATATAGGTATTATTTTCATTAATTACAGTGAAATTTCGCCGAGCTTGATCCACTTCCACAAAATATGGGTTCTCAATTAATAATATTTTTCTCTAAAATAATAATAATAATTAAAGAAATTTTCAAATTAAGAAAAATAACTGGCAAAATTAAAACACTTACACATTTGTCTTTCTGGTTGTAGTAAATTGTATCTGAACATATATTTTCTTTTTAAACAAGCAAATACCTAACTTGTAATTTTAATTATTATGTAGGTTGGTCAAAATTGCCCAACAACTATAGAGGGAACATTAAATTAATTGTTAAGACTATTTTGGTATTATATTATTAGGGTAGGGAACAGACTTATATGTAAATGCATATCTTTATTGGAATAAGTGATTTAAAATCTCATTCACATTAACCTGATTTAATTTTACATATTTTAAACATTTTTAGTTTTGAACAAAAACTACTTTCTGAATTAAGAGTATAAATTTCCCAGTGTATAATAAAGTATATATTATCTAAGGTTCACTATAATCTAATTAATATTAATAACATTACTGAACAGTCACACATAATAAATTGTCATTATATACCTAAGAATGTACTTGGTCTGAAATTGAACAGTTCTGTGCTAAATAATATTAAGTTTTTTAAATACTTTTTTTCATATTAATATCTAATACAAATTTTCAATTATATCAAATTTGATGTACACATTTAAAAAAAAATTAAATTTTCGGTAATATATTATTTTTTAAATAATATTTGGAGGGTTTTTTGTGCATATAAATCCGTTCTAATATATTATATTATCAACAATATTATTTAAGCATCACAGCTACAGCAATGGGAGAGCTGAAAGAGCTATTTTTTTATATGGTAAAACAGACATATTTAAATTCTAAGAACTTAATTTAAGAAAAACATATAATACCTATAACCAACATCTTATTATGAACAAACACAAAGTTCAAATTGTGATTAAATAATAAAACAAAATTTGCTGACAACCATATAAAACATTTTTAAAGAGGGGGAGGTGGCTGAACCCATTTGATCTCAACCCATACCCACCACCTATATGATTTTATTGTTTGTAATTACACTTGTACATATATAAGCTTTTGAAAATAAATATATGGATATACACTGAAACATAAATACATAAATACAATTATTCACAAACATACATATATATCATATATTATTTACTCAAATAATCCCAGATATTGGGGTGATATCCAAGTTGAGACAGCAAAGTAGTATGAAATGATTCTACATAATTGTTGGTACAAATGTCTGACCTACAAATATACAATAAATTTATGTTATTTATGTTACATTAATACAGTTAAATTAAAACTATTTTTTTTTTTTTAATTCTTACCCAGACACTTTTGTTGCACCTATTTCATTAAACCAATGACTTTGAATGTAGCCAAATAAAAACACATGTAGAGATTGTGCAATTTCTAAATCTCAATTGACATATTCAATGATCGATTGAAAACCATTGAACATTGTGAAACAACAGTCAGGATGTTCTTCTGATGGAAGATGGGGTAGAGCTAACACCTAAATTAAGAAAAACAATTAAATAATTAAAAACTATACAACTGAATTTTAGTAATAAAAACACAAAATAAAACATAATAATAGAATTACCATGTGCAACACTCGATTTGCTTCAGGTATTCTTTGGAATAGGTATAACACACACATTGTTCAAACTTCTTCGGCAGTACCGGATAACAGACTACATAGTATATTCATTATAAATTAATAACATATATATTAATACACACATAAATATTAATTATACCGGTTAACAAATATGAATTAGAAATAGTAACGATTAGGTTTACCAAATATGAATTAACAAGAACTGTGAATGGAATTCAAAAGTTGAATTGTTTACCTGGCAAAAATAAAACCAACATCCCTATAATTGACATTTGGGAAGAGCAATCTTTACTGCGTTCATTAAATCCCGTTCGTAATCTGTTATTACAGTTAGCTGTGCAAAATTCAAAGACAAAATCCTCCAAACAATTCTGAAGAATACTTCATATGTTGTTAGAGTCATTCTTGACGTCAAGGCATAAACCATTGGAAAAGACTAATAGATAGGAAACAAATTAAATAACACAGTTAATTAAAACCAATTCAAACAAATATTTCACAGCATTTTTATAAAGCACTTGAAATGTAAGTAGAGAACCTTTAGTAAATTGAGAAGGAAGTTTTGGAACCGTTTTGAAAATGCCGTCAACTCCTGCTATAGTGACAGTCATAAGTTCTTCTCGGTATTTTGTAATAGCGTCTTACATTATAAAAGATTGCCCCAACAGTTTTTCCTTCGGCTTAAATTAATCCTTGAAAGAATCTGAATAAACATAACAAAATACAATATACAATGATATATATGTTTTTTATTTTTTAAATTAATAATTTGGATGTAGGTACACAAATTTACCTTGAATATGGGGTTTGCAGAGTTGTTGCATATGATTCATTTATAGGCTGATTAAGAATATCTGCTAAGCTTTCAATGCTATCTGGATTAACTGGGCAATGCCAAAGGCATTCTAGATACACACCTTTGAGATTGCAAAAATGTGTAATTTAAAGCTCCATCTGGGTTTCTATAATACAAAATAAAGATTATTACATAATTTCATAGTTATTACAAGTTGATGCCTTTTCCATTTTTTTTTTTTTTTCAAAAGTATTACCTGATATTTTTTTTAGCTAAAATGTTTTATTAACATACAAATTACATAACTATCAATTTGTATATTATGGCTTCCTATGTCATTTTTAGTAATTTAAAAGTAATTTCTACCAATTTTCCACTAGTTGAGAAAAATAAAAAGTTTATTATTATTATATTTTGCTAAAATACAGAACACTTTCCAAAAAAGTAGATCATATCAATTAATATCAAATGTCAAAAATATATCTTTAAAATATCCAGTATTTCACAGAAATGGAACTAAACATTCCTTTACCACCCATAACCGTATATATGACTAGATGGGGTACATGGTTAAAAGCTGCTACTTATTTTTGTGAACATGTTGAAAAATGTTCTATGGGCCAAAAGTAAAATTATACTACATTAATTGAAGAAACACAAAATTATATGATATGATTTATTATCATGTAAAAATTAATTTTTGATCTTAACATTAATTTTGTAACTCTGGATGATTCATTACTAAGTTCGAAACCATAGAACACAGTCTTCATAACTTGACAAAAATTATAAGTAGGGCAGAGGACTTATAGCATTTGCATATTTTTTTATATACAGGCACAAAAATAGCAGAGTAAAAAATAAATGTTTTATATTTGGAAGAAACAAGATTTGTAATTTTATTTTGCATATAAATGCATATTTTAGATTTTTTTTTTTTTACTCTTAGGGTATATTTATTATAGGCATATTTCTCATTTTTAAACTTTTTGTTGCACATCTCTACCTTTTTGAACTTTTATTCCCATATTTTATTTTGGTTTCTCTTTATATATATATTTTTTTTTAATAGGCGTACAGCTGAAATAAAATTATCGTTATTGCTATCACGACGGACATAATTTGAGTTTATTTATAACCTTGTATTACGATACATTAAGAACCAAATTTTTAGCTTCATTTATTTACCTATTCTAGTTGTAACACTATAAACAAAATAAACATGCCTATATTTTAATACCATTATATTCTTCACTAAGTTCAAAATATTATTATAATATATATTACAATAGTTCACTTTAATACACTTTTAGTAATACCAAATTCATTTAAGTACATACTGCATAGGTATATACTTGCATATTTTGTAGTATTTTAGAGCTATAAGTCTCTACCCTAATTATAAGAAATAGATATTACAGTTGAATCAGTTGCAGATAATAGCATTTGATGTGAAATTAAAAACAAATTGAAGGCCGTACTGGAAAATATTGAAAAAGTTTCAAGAGTGTTTTCCTGAAGACTTAAGTACTTGGCTCATTTCAATTGTACAAATAATTACTATCTGATAATTATCATTTATTTAATTTTGAAAACATCAAACATACTCTATTAGTACAATAGAATAAGTTTGAAGCTTTTATTATTTTCATTTCAAATTTTTTAATTAAGTATATATTTCATTATACTCACGACACTATTTCACGGTTGTATAATTGTCTAATCGAGTTAGTTGTTCTCCCAGAAGAGGTTCCAGCTAACCCAATACTCCTTCTTAATTGGTTCTTCGCAACATCTACAACTGAAGGCATATGATTGTGACGAACACTTGTTGTTATATGACGATCATTTATGTTTGTACTAACAATTGCCATTGCAGGACATAAAACTTCTAGAGTTTTACGATATTGGCATATCAAATATCTAAAGTTATAAGCATTTAATTATAATTTTAAATAAAGCAAAATAATCAGAATAATCTGAGATACTTACATTTTATTGTTCTTTCTCACATATTGATAATACTTATATCCTAAATTATCCACGTAAATAAGAGATTTTAGATGGACACCGAGCTGTGTTTCATAGGTATCAGCTACCTGTAAATTGATCGGTTTGTTCGGTTCATCTCTTATTGGCGGAGCGTTATAATTTTCGTTAACTGTAGAAAATACAAAAATATATTTAATTTAAAACTATCCCCATATAATATATAATCATAATACTTATTAACTAATTATAATGTTCAGAATCAGATATTACTGAAATTTTAATTAACAAGTTTCTACCACAATAGGTAAAATAAAATGGGACAATTAGGGTAAAATATTTTTATTTTTATAATTTAGTAGCTTTTCATCAAAACTAATAGGTAATGGTCTTCATTGTTAAAAAGATAATTCCAATGTTTATACATTTCTATCATACATTACTTATGATTTATATTTATTAATAATCAATGATAATATGATGCGTTTTATAAAATATGTCCGATAATTTATCAAAGATAATCTAAAAGAAGAATTATGGACAATTGTATATTTTAAAAAGAAAAATCCAAAATCGTACTTTAGAGAAAGTAATATCCATCATTAGGAAAAAACATATATTTTTTTTCTGGGTAATGTTAATGTTGGTGAATTTGAATTTAAAAAAGTGACCCTAACCAGCCCATATTAGGATACCTTAACCCTAAAACAGTAACATTATATTATAGGTAACAATACATAAAGTTTATGTATAGAATTTATATTATAAAGACATTTATTACAACCTAATTGAATCAAATATATATATATTAAATAATTATATAATTTATTTTATATCTTCTAACAAAAAAATTACTTTAAACAATTGGAAAAATCAATCTCTCTTATTAAACTAAAACTACCTAAAAAAAAAAATAATAAAAATACACATATACACAATCATACCTTATTAAACTATTTTAGATTCTGAATGGAGCGAGGAAGTTATTGATTGTATAATGTTTATTATTTTTTTTGTGAACAACTTTCCGACTACAAGAAGTACTCCAATCATACTTTGGGAGAGCAAAGAGGTTTTTAATAACAAATTCATTATAGTTGATACTTTGAAATGATAATTTTTCAATTTTTCCAGTAGTTTTCTAAGGCATATAAAAGAATATCTACTACAGATTATACATTGTATATTTGGGAAAATATAGTTGTCATGGTAACCAAATCATTTATATTTAATATATAAAATTTAATAATAATAATAATATTTAATATATATAAGCGAAAATGGAAATCATTGTCACAGGATCTGTGTTTTTTTTTTTTTTTTTAAATTAAAGAGGACATTATGGAGGGTTATAAGCATAAATTTAGTTTTAGTAAATTCATTTTTACGGGCGAAGCTTGGTAATTCAGCTAGTAGGTATATATATATTAAATAATAATACACCGAAGCACCCCTCAGAATCGTTTTATCTAAAATATAAAATTAAAAATAATAATAATACACTATCCTGTCTGAAGACACGATAGACCAACTTCTACCACCAATAAGTGCTGCCCTGGTTTATTTTTAATAAATCATGTCGTCGTAAATAAAGAATACTAGCAAAAATATTAATTACAAATAGAAATTTTACTGTATTAGTAAAGATACAAATATTTACATTTAATGATAATGATCTGTAAAATGTAGGTATGTGTGATGTTTTCGGAAATTATATTAAACGTGCAATTAGAAAAAAAAAAATTATAAATATAACAATCTAACTAAAAAGTCAACGAACCATAGATATCCAGAATTTTTAGTAGTTCCCAACTATAAATAAATACCAAATAATCACATTTTATACAATTTACATACATTACTATTTTATGTGATTAAAACTTTATTTAATACTTTACCGTTTACTTCGTCTTCAGAATCAGTGTCTAAACCACCTTCAATATCTGAATCTTGTAGTAGGTCTAGTTCTAGAACTAGAAAAAGTTCAATACGGTTTAACAAGTTCTAACAGTGATGTATACCAACGATTCCTAGGTTTACATACGTGGTAAGAAGTAATTGTAGTCAATTAAATGATCGTCCATGTTCTTCATGTTGTAATAACGTAAAAGTAGAGCATTCTAATTTAATGCCTTAGTAAATAATTAAAGCATTGATTATATATTATATAATCAATGGTAAAAGTTACGATTTGATAGGTATATACCTATATCTTAAATCGTGGTAAAAGTGAAATCAAATTGAACAACGAAATTAAAATAATTAAATATGTACGTTTGTGATCATATATTATATTGGATACACTGATTCATAATACATATATTATGAATTATTGTATTGGTTTCCCCCCCGTTTTTTTATCACTGTTTAAAGTTTTTGGTTTATCACTCCGTATTTCTCGTCAAAATTGTGGAGCGACACATTGCAAAACGTACTATTTACATTTTTGTCAAAATTGTGTTATACATTGAATTAAAATAGTTAAAAAAGGCGGCGGATCGATTGACGTCATCAAAATGAGTCAAAACGCACTATTTCTAATAGGAAATACAATTTAAAAATCCTTAATTTGTGCAAAACGTACTATTTACACATTAGGGACTGGATCATATCTCCTGAAGCGTGGAAGAAAAAAAAAGATTTTTCAGTCCACCTTGATACCTACGTGTGATAAGTCATCTCTATCGGTTAGGTATGTTTAAAATCGTGAATTGGTGAATTATTGTACACGCACGAGGTTCAAAAAATGTCGAAAAGGACACAGATTATGATGAATAATGCAAAAGAAAAGGTAAGTACAATATAATGTATTACATAATAGGTAATATACCTATTATGTATAATAATAATTATGTATAATAGGGTATATATTGTCCCTGTGGAGGGGGCTAAGAATACCTCCACGGTTTCCTCATGCCTGTCGTAGAAGTCGACTAATTGAGTTTGCGTCAGGTCGACAGCCGGCATAAAACTTGTCAAAAAGTATGAGAAGTATTAAAAAGAATATAGGCGAGTTTTCCCATCTCGGATGTTCGCGGGGAAAAACAAAATTGCGTTCTTGGATGTGAAGATAGCTTAAGGGACCAAGTGACCAGTACCAGCCTGACAGCGGCTGCGGTAGCCGTTCCATCAGTTATATGTGCGGGTCTACCCAACGGCCGTGATGTCGATGGTGTAGGGAAAGCACCAAAGTCTTTTGGGTTAGATTCGCACTTGAGTACGCAGGATAGGTTCAAAGTGCGAGTAGGTACGTGGAATGTAGGAACATTGACAGGTAGGAGTAGGGAGTTAGCAGAAGTTTTGAAGAGGAGGAATGTGAAT
>JAIPRL010013777.1:0-10167 GCA_025469235.1 Pemphigus obesinymphae
ACATATACATACAAATACACATAGGTACGTATATACAAACAAACATAAGCCCGAACGGCAAATAAATTCGCACGAAGTAATTTGGTGTCCAGGCGCGCGTAATATTATTTTACGCATCTGGCCCGTATACTAGTCCTATGCCAATATCGTTTTTATTGTTGTGTGGTTTCGATATTTGTTTAAAAAAATATGTCTACTTGGATTGCAAATAAATGATTCCAGATACGACTTGAAATATACAATACCTATTATAAGAAATACAGGTATAAGGTCGCTTACATGCGAGCGATCTGTTTTTTAAGCATATTTAAACAACCGTAAATATTTCGGAAAATTCCAAAAATAAATCCCCGGGGTACTCTCGAAAATTTTGTTCTTTTAAATTTGATAATAAGTGATTTGGCTTTAAATTTACCAAAATGAAAATTATTTGCAATCTAAGTGAGCATGTTTAATAAGAACCAAAAATCACCGGTGTAGCATTCTCTTAAACGTTTATGTTTTTTTTTTTTAATTTTTTTTTTTACAGTAATTATTAATTATTCTCGCATTATATTTTTAATTCAATTTTTGGGATATTTAACGCGTTTTAACCTATATAACTGTTTGATTACACGGTTTTATATATAGTATAGGTACAGTATGCGGTTATCTATACACATGTAGATAACCGTGGTACAGTATAATATACCTAATATTCACTGCTCTAATCATAAGGATACTATTAAATTACCTTACCTTATCTACCTGTTAAGTACGAAAACCACTTTCCACTACATTAGTCAATAATATTAATTATGTAAAGAACATAATATATTACACATTTCACCAGTAATTTAATATACCTAATATGTAATATAAACATATAAAGGATTACAATTATTTATAATATTAGAGCGTATCAACAACATATATATATATATGTAATATAAGTAATAATAATAATATGAGTAATCACTAAACTAAAAACATGGAACGCGCATCATATATGATTCACATATTATAAATTTGTGACACCATGTAAGCTACCATCTTGTTTCCAAATTATGGAGAAATAAAAAAAAAAAAAAAAGAGTAAACGATATCGAGATAACGATTATATTCTCTGATTATCACTGTTGTATTTGTTGTTTATGATTATTATCACGGAACACTATCATTACCATGAATATTCATAATTATTATATTTTGATTAATTTAAACATTGAAGTTTTGTAAAATATCGAATTATAAAAATCATTATTATGTTATTCTAATTTTTCTCCGGTTTTTGAGATATTAAATTAACACAATAATAAGTAGGCATATAATAGGGTTTATGTTTTAAATTACATTAATATTTAAAAATAAAGCCGACCGTGAAGTACCAATTTTTCATTCATCCATTAATTCGGATTGACATCTCAAATGTGCATTTATTGAAACCGTTTTAAGTAAGACTGTTTACAATTTATTTATTACAAACTTTTCTCATTAAAAAAAAAAAAAATACAATAACAGTCACAGCTGTAAAGAATACCTATTCATTTATCGAATGTATTAAAGTAAATATTTGAATATATTTAAAAAAAATTGTAAATTGTAAATCTCATGATCATATCACAATATTGTATTATCAATAAATAATATAATGTCTAAAAAAACGTTGTTATATCATGGAAACAAAAATGTCAGGAAACAATATGGTAGCCTTCTTATGGGCACAAATTATATTCCCAATACGCGTTCCACGTTTTTAGTTCAGTGGAAGTAATACATGTATAATATTATTATCAATAAACCTTATAGTGATTTTACTACCTACCGTAGGGACAAAATTTGGTAATATTACTGATATCTATTATACGATGTTATCAGATATAGTTGTAATATGTACCTATACCTAAGCCTTATGTACCTATATAATATAATCATATAAATATACATTATTTTTATAAAACAGCTGTTACATGTAACGCAAACAAATATCTGGCTAGTTAATACGACACACCGCCCACCATCATTATTATCCACGTTATGTTTTATTAATTCAATTAATTACCACAGAGTGTGCAATTTTAGAGTAGGGACAGCAGCAGCGCACGTTGTCTTTTTCCACGTTCTCTTCGCAGTACACTTACACTGCCATATTATAGAGTCTATACCTAACCTATAATATAGACTGTTGCAGACGGTATAGAGAGCCGCGTGTATGTGTAAAGTAGAGTTATGCGGGGCCGCGGAGATAACCTGCGGGAACAGACATTTTCTTTGGGTAAATTTCGCGCATGTTATAATCGACTCTACAGTTCGTGTGATAATAACAGGCGTTGACCCCCGTCTTATTATTATTATTCTCATATTTTCTCTCCATTAATCAATCGCTGTGTTGTCATCATTACGCATCTTATTATATTGCTTTCGCTTATTTTTCCGTTGTATTTCTTTCTTTTACCTTATTCACATAGGTATATGAGACACTGGTTGTCGGAATTGTGGTTCAGCCCTTCTCAGCGACTACATATTCCTCTACACCTATATATATTCGCATTCCTAATACTTATCCGATTAACGTAATTTTATCGGTAAATTTCAATCCGGTCTGTTATATACGCTCGATATTGATTGTCGGGACATCTTGATGGTTCAACCTTTCTCGTTTGATTGCATATCTCAGCCTGGAAAGAATACAAATTCGTAATAAAATATGTGTGTATACAACGGTGACGATTTGCTAACTTCACGACCCTCCAGAGTCTAAGCTACATTAATATATATATATATATATATATATATATATTTCAAACGAATTGCGTTTTACGTTTTATTATTTCACCCTGTTGTACTGTCAAAACCGTCGCAAATACCCGTTGTCGGCGGCATTGGTTCGGGTCCGGTGGAGTCACAACGGCCCGGTCAATGAGTATCTACTTTTAGTACTTATACGATTGGCCACTGGCGTGTTTAGTATATCGTCCAACTCGACCAACCGTGCGGAGCTCAAGGATCAACGATTAGTATATAAGATAATATTATTGTAATTTTGAAAACGTATCCTATCATTTTTCCTATCGTGTTCCCTCGTAGACACATATGCAAACCAATATACAGGTTGATGTGAGTGTGGTTGTTTGATTCAATAGGTTTTTTATTCTTTTTCTTCGGCTTCATATGCCGCAACTCATTATACACTTCCGTGCATAGAGTTTACTCCCAACAAACTTTCAGGCGTAATTTAAATGGTTTAATGGGTTGCCTACCGAGTGAAATTTCGGCAAAAATAAAAAGGGTATTGAGTTACGTACCCTGTGAGATGACGGCGGGGATAAAACTATCCGACAGTTGTATTGTTGTAATTGTGGCAATTTTCCATTCGTTGGCATCTTAGTATGTGCAACTATTGCATAATTAATTCAATTAAATCATGCACTTATTGTTTTTCATTTTTTTCATTTAAATTTGTCTAAATTTAAGAAAAGCAATATTATTTCCTGTATTTTTACGGGATGGTTATTTAAAATATTTTTTTTTTTTTATAAAAGAGTTAAATAATTGAAGGGCTCATTGCAACAATCAGGTAATGAAAATTGTTCAGGAGAAGGAAAAACTATTTTAACTAATAGAAAATTAAATAATAGATTTATTTCTTTAAACAAATATAATCTTAAGGAATACTCAAATATTGTTTTCATATGATTGGTTTTAAAATATCTTTATATTTGAATAAATTACTATATTATTGAAGTTTGATAAACATGGACCTACCTGCCTTTTTTCCCTTAAAATGTAAATAATAATCAAATATATACATATTCTGTGAGTTATAATAATAAAAATAGTTTTAAAATATCTATAAAATGACAGTTATCAATTATCATACAGGTAGTATATGTGATAGTTAACAAAAATAATATTTAAGTTAAATAGTGTTTTGTAGTGATTTTATCAACGTGCATATTTTTACATGGACTTACCTTGTTTTTTGATCATAAAATGTGAATATATATGAACACTTATTAAATTAGAATAGTAAATAAATAATTTTAAATACAGTTGATTACCATTTGATAATAATTTTATCAAAAAGGAAATATACGATAAGAAAATAATATTACAATTTAACTGATATTCGCCAAAAAAAAAAAAAAAAAACATTCTAAATTTAACCGAGTTTTAAAATATACAATTTTTAATAATAACTATTTAACCGATTTATCATATTTTTGGATTTTATTTTATCTTATAATAATATCAATAACAATAAAAAAAATATAGGTATTTTTATTGCATAATTAATTATATTTAATCATGTATTTTTTGTTTTCAATTTTTTTGTTTAAATTTGTCTAAACTTGACAAATAAGATATATTATTTTGAACACATTTTCGGATCTTTAAGGCTTTAAGTACGTCGATGAATATTTTTAGGACATTTATTATTATTTTTCAGTTCATTACAATCTAAGTTCTCGTAATTTTATTTATGAATTTTCCAGCAAGTTAACGTTCTAGTATAGTAGTAGTATCTAGGAAAAATATTTGCTCGGAACTTAGGTAGAATACATATATTAGTATGCCTACAGGTATAGGTAAATAATAAATATATCCCGTAAATATAATTTTGTTATTTGGACATTAATTTTAGTGATCGATGAATCACATTTATAGTTGGTTAATTTATTCCGAGTGACAATTTAATCAGTAGGTATGCATTTTTATTCAGTAGTACAGGTTTGCTACCGAATCGTTATCTCTACTCTATATTATTATGGTATTTGATGAATCACTGAAGTGGATAAGCCCTTAGGCCTGACAAAGGCAATATTGGACGTTCCATTTGCAAAATCAGTAGATGAATCGATATATATATATATATTGATATAAAAGATGATTGCGGATGTTATGTTTAAAAAAGGCCCAAAAAGTAATCGTTTGTAATGTATCAATGTACATTGTACAGTGATATAAAATCCACGTCACATAGTGAGAAAAAAATCTATTTTACCCGACCAAAACTTAATATATTAAAAAAAAGTTCCAACGAAAAATTTTATTTTTATTTTATGACCAAAATTTAATGTTTGTTTTTACTATTTTAACCAATTATGAAAAATACGTTACATATACTGTGTATACAATGTAGGGTGGGATTTTAATGTGCATTAATTTTTATTTGAAATAATACAACCATATATGTATTTTAATAAAATATAAATTTAATTTGCATTTAGGTAACTGTATCAGACCGTATAAATTCTATGGTAAAGAAACAGATACACTTATATACCAAAATCTTGATTTTGCAATTTTTGAATGATTAGGATAGCTTAAAATTGTTATTTTCTCGAAAACATAAATGATTTTTAAAATTAATAAGTATCTACAAGAAATACTAATATAATATATTATGACAAAATCTATATTACCATATCTGCTTCGTTCTGGCCTAGTACGTACCTATTTTTAATTTAAAATGTTTGTCATTTATAATTCATAAAAATATGTTCCAATTTGATTTTCGTTTCGTTTGAAAAATAACAGATTGCATTTATTTACCTAAATTTAATTAAATTTGAATGTAAAAAAAATAATTTATTTTTTTTCAGCACACCTCCAATTATTAGTTATTACATATTTTCGAAAAAAATATATCCATTATATTTTACCAATAATGATTTATACTTTTGAGAATACCTATTCAATTTCTATGGAACACATTTTATTTAACATTGGATAAAGTAAACGAAAAACGAATATTCACTGTCAAAATTTCTTACACATTAATACAAAATAAAATTGGATCTTATTCGTTGCATTAATAATATTACATAGGTATGTCATGACAATTTTGAACATCAATTATATTTTAATCTGTAATAATGAAGAAAAATGCCTCAATCGATCTCAAGAAGACAGGCTGACATATTCAAATTTGTTTCAGATTTTAAATCAGACTTTCCAATGTTCCACAAATTTATCAAACTAATTGGTCTTTTCGGTGAAAATTTCGTGATTACACAACAATAAAAAGTGATCGGCTGTGGGGGTTTTTTTTAGATTAATTTTCAAATGTACTTAAATAATTTTAAATTGTTAGATTTTTATTTTTTCCCATATTTCTAAAAAATTGTCTCCTCAAAACCCTTAAAAAAATGCAAGTTTTGTGAACGAATACCCACTAGATACATCCTTCTTATTAGAATTTAAATTTACTTTTACTATAATTATAAACTAGTAGTTAAATACATGTAAAATAAATGAATACGTTATTAATTTTTTTTAACTATTTATATATATATATATAAATATTTTGTTATTATATTGTACTACACTGTGGATGATCCTTATATCTTATGTACCTAAATAATCAGAGTAAAATGTAGAAACATTGCAATGTGTAATTTCTTAAAATAGTATAGTTCTAGAATCGTATTCGGGACATTTGCTCCGCGCGGTTTCGAACGTAGGCAATCTGGGTGGTCGGTACGGGCACAATAGCTATTAAAAAAACCTACACAGGTCACAGATTTGACAAATGAAACATTATGAATCGTTATCACTGAACTAACGAAGTTCAGCGATCGTTATTAATAATGTCGCTGTCGCCGAGGTTTCCTCTGTGGTTTTCTCTGTGCCTTCCCTGTGGCGTCCGCTGTGGCTTTCTCTGTGGTTTACGCTGATACTAGATAATATCATCGCTGATATTAGCATTAAGAGACTGATGGTTATGTTGAGTTTTTAATATTTTGTTCTAATAAAACCTAATTGATTATTTTATGTACAATTTTATTATTTAAAATTATTTGTAACTTTTGTCCTTCTAATGTAGTTATTTCTTTTGTACTTAAGTTGAGCTCTTTTGTAACGGAATCGGACGTTTCGTCGTATAGGACATTTCGGCGTAGAAATAATTTAAGCGTGAAATCCATTTATTTATAAAGGAATTAATAATTTATTTATAAATTTACAAATTTATTTATTTATTGTAATTAAAACTAAAAAATAGTTTATACATTTAATAATAATTGTTACGTAGACTATACTTTTAAAGTAGCTCCCCATTTATTTTCTCAAGTATATGTGATATAGACTAAATATTTGGATGGTTTTCATCCATTAATAAATGCACTTTTACCAAATAAAACAAATGAAACATATGAACGGTTATTTAAAGTGCTATTTATTTAAAATAGGTATTAAAAAACCTACATGGGTCACAGATTTGACAAATGAAACATTATGAATCGTTATCACCGAACTAACGAAGTTCAGTGATCATTATTAATAATGTCGCTGTCGCCGAGGTTTCCTCTGTGGTTTTCTCTGTGCCTTCCCCTGTGGCGTCCGCTGTGGCTTTCTCTGTGGTTTACGCTGATACTATCGTCATTTTTTTTGCTTTTAGTCGCTCTACTACTGCATTTTTTGGCCGAAGTTTTACTCCCACTCTTAGTTGTGCTTTTCTTTCGCGTTTTTTGCCTTTTTTGGTTTCGCCAGATAAGGTAAGATAAGATGCCTATATCGGCCGTTATTACACTTCTACTATTGCTCCCGAGGCGCTTGCCTGCGCCGATTTTGCTACCAGTTTTTCCGTTGGCCGTACCGTCACCGCTACTAAACCACGTTTCATCCTTTGCGGACATTTTCATAATGTTCGCCGTCGGTTTTGCTGTAGCAGTGCTGGGCGCGCCGAACATGTAAACTATTTTTATTTCCATTATGGTTATGTTCAGTTATTAACTCTGGATATATATGTCCAGCTGTTATATCAGTAGTCAGTAGTTAGTCTAGTTATATAGTAGTGGTTTTTAAAATTGCTTCGTACTTGTTTTAGTTTTTAAACGGCACTTCTGTCGTATAGTACTAGTTAGCTTATGTTTAATTGTATAAGAAAAACCACAGTAAAAAATTTTATTAATGCGAGTGCCTTTGGTTTTTAATTTAAAAATATCACTCATTTTTATAAAATTAAATAAGTAGGTACACAAATGATGTAAAAATCAATCACAAAACACGCCAAGTGTGAACTGTTACAAAACTGTACTGAACAATTAGTACCTATATAAAATATTACACTATATATTTTATTTAACTACCTTATACCTATAATTTATGGTCTCAAATATTAGGTATACGATATAGATTAAATTTATCCACTTATAATATGTGGTTACATCCGCGTGACCACTGGCCGCGTATATCACTTGCGTAAACTTAGCATCCCGTACCACCTATTTAACAATTAAAAATTTTTTATGGACTTTTAATCACGGACTTCTATTCCATTTGATTTTTTGTCGTCGGACTTTTTGTACCGGACTTTTCTTCGTACATTCCAACTATTTAAAGTGGCGTAGCCAGAATTATGCAACAGTGAGAGGGGGATAAGTATAAATTAAACTATAAGTTTTTTAATTTTTTGTTGGGTTTGTTGCACAATGATCACACTTTTATTGGACCTTTCAAGGACTTAAAATGTATGAAAAAAGACAATGAGGGGTGTTTAAGCACCCAATCCTTCTCTAGGCTAAGCCACTAATTATACGCCTCCCTGTATTTTTCGGATACAGATTTTTCAAACACCAGTGGCGTCGTACCTAGATACTTTTTATAGGATGGGCGAATTACGAACTTTCGAATCCAAACCTACATAGTCCACCCACAGGTACGCCCACGACTGTATGGAATAAAATATCTATTTGAAAAACTCGATTTAATACAATTACATAACTATAATTTGTTACATATACATTCAACATATTTAATTTGATGGTCGGTTTAGGAAATTTGGTATTGAAGTTCAATGGGCATTCACCACCACAATTTTGTACACCAGCGGCCAATCTATATATAACCAATATATTATAATTAATGGCATTATCTAATATCGTGGCAGGCCGTCAAACTGCACAATGGATTCAATGGATTAATCAAAAATTTAACACCAATCTTTTTTTTTTTTTACTAATCAATATTTTCGTAATTCGACCATAACATACCTGATAACTTTTTGGGAGGGGGTGATCGCTCTCCTCCCCCCTCCCTCCTCTCAAATACGCCATCGTTGGCAATACGTGCACATCGTTCGGTCGTCTGGATGGCCGCGGGTCGTGTATAAACTGGGTTTCCGGGCATTTGCGATCCACTACTAAACGCACGACGATCATTTACGCTCGACGGACGAATGATTGACAACAGTAATAGTAATAATAATAATAATAATAATAACAATAATAATTTATTATTATTATTATTATTATTACGATGTGACGTGTTGCACACGTCTGACCCGCGCACATCCCGTCAAGTATCGCCAATCGTTTAATTACCGGAAAATCAACAAATGCGGTTCGTCGGCAGGCGGGCACGGGTATGTTTGCGCTCAAACACCATCCGCCGAGAGACGTTTGACACGACACTTGCGTATACATTGTAACGCTCATCATACTACGTGTACATAGTTGTTATTATGTACAAGTATAGTGTATAGCTCGTCGGCCCCGCCAATATTGACACGCTGTTACGGCCCCGCCGTTGTCGCGCAGTTAAAACACGTGCGACGCCTCGTAGTCAGTGAACGCGCGTACCCGTCGTATGTAACTGTAGATCGCGCGCGCGCAAAAAATAACACGGCGCAGCGTACAGACAATACAGAGACTGAACAGCGAACCGGTTGTGGCGGCTGTGGCGGTTGTGGTGGTTGTGGCGGTTGTGGCAGTTGTGGCGGTTGTGGCGGTTGTGGCGGTTGTGGCGGTTGTGGCGGTTGTGGCGGTTGTGGCTGCTGTGGCGGTTGTGGCGGTTGTGGCGGTGTTTGTTTACGGTGCCCGAGTGCACTACTCAATCATGTTGGCGTCCACCAAGACCGTGTCCATTGTTCTGCTGTGGATGTGGTGTTTTTGTTGCTGTTGTTACGGTCCTGTCTCCTGCTCGGTCGAAGTAAGTAAGTCGTCCCCTCACCCACCACCACCCCCCCCCATTTCATTCAAGAATGAAAATTATAGAGGAAAAAAAAATTCCCCCCCCCCATCAACGTTAAGTTTTAAAATGCTAACTTCTTTAGCCGTTCTTTCCATGAAAAATACCTCTCATACTTTTATTTAATTCCTCGGTCCATTTTCGTCACCACTTGACCGTTACCATTTTCAAACTATTCTCTGGTCGTTTTGAGAACTTTACGTTTTTCATTCCTTT